>OZ026625.1:7992912-8022912 GCA_964020975.1 Hermodice carunculata | reverse complement strand
GCGCATTGACGTTCCATAGCCTTTGTCTTGTTTTTTACCCAAAGAACTAAGTGACCTGTTCCATTGAACCTCAATATGGCTTTGAAAAGAGGTGTCGCTAAACATGGGTACCTATAAAGACACTCCTGGTAGTGGGACATTTCAAACTGCATGACTATTTCTATATGCTTGAAACATTGACTAGGCTACAACCCAGAATTTGAGAGGTAATCCAGGGTTGGGTGTAATCTTAGATGTATCCCTAAGTGTTGGTTTATGCTAATTTATCTGATAATGCGATTAATTAGCCGCGGGTGTGCTAGCTGGTACTTGGATTTTATCTTGAAGAGGAAGTAGTTTCCTGTGTTGTCACTATGGGAGGGACTTATTTTAATCAATCAGTGTTTACAATTACTATTAATATGAGATAAGAGGTTCACAACAGAACCTTCACTTGCTGAAGTGCTTCAAGGTAGCTGTTTTCAGCATGTAAGAACTTTTGCAGTGCCCTGTTGTACACAGACATATGTACATGGTATGGTCATGGCGGATAAAGAAAGGAAAAGTGACAGTAAGCCAAATCGCTCCTGGTGAAAACTAGCTATTGATTCCAATATTCTGGAGGCAATCAGAGCCGTAATAAGAGAGAAACTGAGTGAGATAGCAAAAACAAAAGAGTCGATACTGTAGTGACAGGGTTTAACACCATCACCAAAAAGTTCGATGATCTGGAAAAAAGTGTTCAGGATACCAGTGATAAGATCGAGACCATTACAACAATTTTCTTACTCGACCTTTCTAACAACATATCTCAGTTATCCACTGGCTTGCATCATAAAAATGATTGATAAGGATATGTGTGATCATAAACATGGTTAATGGCAATAGGGGTGATCTGGGTTGGTTTAATTTCTTGACACACAGCCTTTTGTTCCCATGTCGTATGTTTGTTACACCTAGCAACCCATGCAATTTGAGGTCAGGTAGGTCAGCAAAGGCCATTATACTACAGTGAACCTGAAAGTTCCCCTGCATATGAGGACGACTTTTGGAATAATCTCTTTTTATCTACCTGAAGTACATATTGTTATCTTTAAATACACCCAGGTGTGATCAAGTGAACGTCTAATGCTTATTTAACAACGTATATAGATGATCAATTTATATGTGCTAAATCCCCATGTTAATTCAATGAGAACAAGTGAGGGTCATGGAAAGTGACCATAAGATATGGGCGGTCAACCATGGACAGGATGGGCAGCACCACATTTAGTCGAATTGAGAACTAATCCAGATATAGACTATTGATAGTTCATATTTCTGAAAGGTCGTGCCAGAGAAAACGCGCTAGACACCAGAAGGGCTTGTATTGATCTGGTCTAAAACCACATAAGAGTAAGAGTAAGTGATGCAGAAACGACCCTGATGTCGGCCTGCCACCAACTGAAGTAACTGCAGGACGCTGACAACATAATCAAGTTCGTTGATTTGGATCAACAACAAGGATGGGTGCAAGGGACAAAAGATCTTAAAAATAATTCCGACCGGATATCTTGGACACCCGATCTTCTACCAGTGATGCGAAAGTTGAAAAGAGACCTTTTGGGTAAGGACGTCATTTATGCGAGCATCTCAGACAGAAATGCCACATAATAATATCCCCAAACGTGGCCTTACCTGACAGTTGTCAGTCCAGGGGCAAATCTGATCAACCATACAGCCACACGAATTGATCCTGCTGAGCAATATTTAGAGAACGATATCAAAACAACTTTTCTTGTGTATAAGTGAAACACATACCTAGCTAATAGTGCATTTTCATTATGCCAGTACTTACAGGGAAATCATCATAGAACTGTATGCTTTCCTCCCGCTGTGTTACTAAACGGCTAATAACATGAATTGATCTTTTGTGACCAAATGTTAAATTACAAAACATTTGGTGAATAGAATAGTTGCATTGTTATCTGTATTTGTTGGTATGATTTAGTGATCCAGGCCTTTTTCTATTTTTTTGTATCTCTGATTACTCAAAGTTTCATGTGGACGTTATAGATTTTGAAAGAATGCAAACTCATTAAATGATGTGTCATTCCTTTATAGAACAATTGTCAACATTGAATTTCGTTTCTTGTATTCTCTGTTTCATACATATTGCGTTTGCAAGACTGAAACAATGGCATCATTTGTGCACATTCAAGGGTTTCCTCAAACATACAGTCATTTTTTCTCTTATTTCTCATATCTGTAGTTCAATTTTCATCATTTTGCTTTTTTTTCAGACAAAAAATCTTTGGTATCAAGGATATATATGTACCAAATAAGCAACCATGTTTTCATTCACACTGTGTAATTACACTGTACCTATATAGGAACACTGTTTTCATGTTTACTTCACTCTGGCATTTACATACATGTGATTGCCATACTACGTCATTGCATTAATTTATGCAATGATAAAATGTTCACTATGCATTATTATGGTTACAACATATTATATAACATGTATGTATTAACAATTAAAATGCACTAAGCCAGTTTCTACTCAAAATCAAGTCAATAAACAAAATTTTAAAACGTATAATCGTATTTTAGATATAACTATCCGCCAGCAAAAGCAAAATTATTGTCATTGCCAGTTTGAACAATATAAAAATGATACAAGAATAACAGAAACCTCCAATAAAGCCGAACTTGCAAAACGTTTTAACATATTTTTTTTACTGAAATTGGTTCTAAACCGGTCAGAAATATAAATTCAGAAACTAGCCTGAACTTTGCGTTATATCTTAAAGATCATCCTGATCTTTTAGTTTTTCTCATATTGTGGCAACTTTAACATATTGCTTTTACTGAAATTGGTCCAAAAAAGTTAAAACGGAAAACTAGCACCGGACATGATGACCTTTCCACAAACTTATAAAAGGAGCCAGCTCCTCAATAGCAGAGCCATTAGCCTTAATCAGAAAACAGTCTTTAACCAGGGGTATATTTCTCGAGAAGCTTAAATGGCGAAAGTGCTGCCAATTTACAAGAAAGGGGGCAATATCAGTTTTGACAATTATCGCCCAGTCTGTCTACCGGCTCTCGAAGATTTTTGAAAAAGTCGTATACCACCAACTTCATGAATATTTTTGATCAAATAATCTAGTTTATGATAGTCAGCACCGTTTTAAGCAGTTACAGCTGTTGAAACTGCTGCTTTGGAATATACTGACAGAATACATCAACCTCTTGACGCAGGAAAAGTACCGTACAGTGTTTCCCTTGATTTGTCAAAAGCTTTTTACACCTTATATCACGATACTCTCTTATACAAGTAAAATCGCAATGGAATTCAAGACTCAGAACTAAACTGGTTTAAAAGGTATCTCACACATAGACTTTAGTTCGTAGACTTTGATGGTGTTTCATTCAAGCTATTTTCCGTCACTACTGGTGTGCTACACACGTCAATTTTAAGACCCCTTCTTTTGATTATATATATTAATGGTACTTTTCGAGCCTCACCAAAAATTCTTTGCTATTTTGTACGCCAATTACACTCTTGCTACAACCCTATGTTCTTTCAATTGCAAAAGTTGGTACGGTAAGGGTAATCATCTGAAAACGTTCATTTCATATTTTAAAAATTATATGATATTAGCTGGTAGCAAACAGGCTATCTTTAAAAGTGTCTGAAACAAGATACATTATTTTCACTATCCATTGCACCGGCTTGATATTGATATAAATATCTTGATAAATAATATTACCATTGAAAGGGCAAGTGATTTTGACTTTCTATGGTTAGTCGTTAGTAAAATGTATCCTAGAATAGCCGCATAATAAAATTGCATTACGTACAACAGGTACATTGAAACGAATCCACAAATTATTACCAATAGAAGCACTTCAACTTGTTTATAACTCATCGCTTTTAGAGAAGGCGCCATTAATCATTAAACTAAATAAAAAAAATCAATCACACTCACTTTCTGGCTATTCTAAATACGTAAAAACATATTCATCAAAGCAATATTCTGAAATTTGTTTTTAACGTATGTGTGAATATCGGCGGGGCGTGCTTTGTATAAGATGAATACTACATTGGGTAGCCCCATGCCCAGCGATAGCGGATGAGGCTCCTTATTCGGGGTTATCCAGCATTGTGAAGATGCGCTTGATAGTTACAAAGTTTCCTAAAATGCACCAAGTATTCATTACGACGGGACGTTTTAGCCTAATATTAGCTCTTACAACCACCTGCTTGCGCAGGCTTAAGCGCCATCATATAATAGTAGCTCATTAGGTGTAATGTTGACAGTTTTACTTGGAATGCATTTTCTGTCAGTATTTTGAAAGAAATGAAATCAATCCATTTTGATTGATTAATTTAAATTGGGTAAATCAATTATAAAAGAAAATAACGCAACAAAGGCAATACGCATCCCGTTACGGTATATCCCAAATAACAAATATCTATCATTAGCGGTATTTACTCTGACTTGTGATTTGTAACTCTGTCTTGATTGACTGTTTTATTCTAAATTCAAAATCATGGCTTTTAGTGGTCTTGGTTGCTCTGGAAGAGTACATTTGGATATTTTTGCAGCGCTATGCATGGCAACCCTCCCGTGATTTTGAGTAGGCACGCTCAGACAGTTCAGATGCATATAAATGCTAAAAAAAAGACAGTGTCATTCCTCATAATAACGATAGCTATTAATACCATCCGCCAATTGATCTTTAAGGGCTATTATTTTTTTCCTTTTGAATGCAAATTAAGCTTCTATTAGAAGTTTCAAAGGGAAGTATTGGAAGAAGCCCATAGGCTCGGATTTCCCTTGACACTTCTATATAAATGCTACTTCGGTGCATGTATCGTCAGTGATATAAATATCAGTTCTATTTTACGCACCACCTTTTGGCTTGTGCACCAGTTGCAATGCAGTTTTCACAAATTTTATGTTAAAAGTTATATAATGTCTATCTGGTCTGTTCTTACACGGAAGATAAACTATCCTATTTAAATTATTATATTGCGTGGTGGTATATTCCGACTTTTTAGCTGTTCATATTGCCTTCCACTTAATGTAAGGTTATTTCTTCTGATGTTTAAATGCTGGGGCAGGACCACGAAAGACAAAATACAACAGAAATAAATAAATAGATAGATAGATAGATACACAGACAGACAGACAGATAGATAGATAGATAGATAAGTAAGTAAGTAAATAAATAAATAAGTAAATAAACAAACAAATAAATAAATAAATAAATAAATAAATAAATAAATAAATAAATAAATAAATAAATAAATAAATAAATAAATAAATAAATAAATAAATAAATAAATAAATACGGAATGTGATAGGCTTTATATAGCCGAGTCATCTTACAGGGACTAACGTGCCCTGATCTCTGCTAGCTAGACAGAACCCCTGCTACTGGTTCTTATGTTAAGATCGGGACAAGACAGGCAATTTATATAGCTGGTACGTAAGAGAAAAGTCACCTATAATTAAACTACTACCCAAAGGAAAACCCATATGTGTATCTATGCATAAATCCACGAGCTCTCGAGGATCTATGATCGATGTGATTTTGTGGTTATCTGCTGATAGTAAGGAAAACGTGCTGACAGAATTTCCTGACCCATATGAACCTTCTACCCTATTTCCTCCCCTTGCGCACAGAGCTCACGTCACAGGAGCAGACTTGGTCACTGCCGGGAATCACGTAGGGAAGGAAGGTGGCATGTACATCATGACTTGTCTCTTCAGTTATTGATCATGGTTGCATCCGCGGTTACAGTGATCATGCCAATAGACCGGAGAAGCACATGGGTATAGATTAAGCTATTAATGTAACGCACGAGTTAGGCGTTGTCCCGCATGAAAGACACTGCCCTTAATGCAAAGATTATTATCTGCCCGCAAGAAAAGAATGATAGGTAAAGACCAAAATCACGACGATCCGCAAAGGCTTGTGGCAGAATAAGTCTGGAGTTATCGCCTCAGTACGGTCGCTCCTGTCCGCTCCTGCAAGATGTCTGCGGTGTTGGTGGCAGGAGTCGTGGTATAGGAAAATAAATCTATTTGCGCTGTATTAAATTTATCGGTTCTATCACGCTATGCAACACGACACTGAGAGAAAGACCCTATAGTCTTTAACTCACAACTGTGTACAGCTGTCTGCTTGCCTCATGCTGTTGTGCAACACTGTCTCTTGCACTTTTGTTCACAGCATCTCTTGTCAAAGACAAATATTTTTGGAAATAGAACGAGGTACTACATTGTGAAGTAAAGAACGATGTTCATCGATTTGCCTCAGAAAGTGGCATAATAATGAAGCATGTTTCAGTGCCTTATTTTCATGACACGCCACTTACTGTTGACAACGCATGGGCAATTAGATGAGCCGAATGTGTATATACCAAGGTCTTTGCACATGCAAGGGTGGTTACCAGGCATGAATATAACCGGTTGCATCATCTATACCAGACGAGGCCCCATTGGCTATCAGTTCATCCACATATGTTGTACAATACCGTTTATCTTGAAGCTGTGCCAAAACACTACTCTGTTCGATTTCTTAGAGCATACATAGATACTTTGTATTTATATATTGCTTTTCCATATACTTTCGGAAAGACACAATAACTTTGCAAGAGTGTAGCAGAAGATGCAGTGGTGAGGTTGTTTTGACTGAATATTGGATACCTAGAAAGGCATATTACTTGTTTATAATCGATTGGAACTGCCTGTATATGGGAAAGGTGTAATGTCTACGCAGTATCCCAGACTATTCAATAGCAATAAAGTAACTATTCAACATTTGATATTTGAATGCCCTAATCAGCATGATTATAAACGCTATTGATTTTGTTTAATATTTAACAGGTGTGCATTGGTCAATAACGGGGCAGATAATTTTAATTGTTTTCACTCGAATATACTAAATTATGTAAATTCTGATAAATAGATGGTCGATGGTCAAGTACATATAGGTAGATGTTTCAGGGCATGTATGCCTATTATAGTTTGAAAGATATTGAAAACTTTGAGTTTAAAGTGGTCCATGTTTGCAGCTTGAAAATATGAGGACGTTAGGTCAACATTCAGCTAATGCTGATTATCGTGTGAGTAGATGCTTGAATGTCATTTTAGTTTATCGTACTTTAAACAAATTAAGACTAAAAAATTCAAATGGTGGAAATAAACATTAAAAGGACACGACTTCGTTAGATGCACAATTGCCAATAACGTGTATGTAAAAATTGGAAACAACATGTATATCCATTTTTATAGTTTTTGAAGTTTGCCACGATTTTACATTTGTAATGCTGTTTGCGACAATTGTTTAAATTTGAAAAATTAAAACCACTGATCAATAGCATATTATTAAACGTTAGAACGGTGCCTCTATCGTAAGTTTTAAGATATTCCAGCGCAACAATTTTAAGTACCCATAATTTCTATAACTGTGGCATCTTTATCAATTCACAGAGAAATGCAAAATACCACGCAGAAGGAGAGGTAAAGGGCAGACGGATGGACAGACAGAATAAATGACTGACTGTGTAACAGAATTGGAATAAGACAGAAAAAGGAAAAGCGACAGCACTGCTACATTGCAATTTTGTGGTGATATTTTGTGTAACATGTTTGTCAATTGGTGCTGTTACATTACAGCTTTATGGATAGAGCGAGAGTAGAGGATAATTGTTACTGTTTATGTTTTCGACTGGCATTCCATGAACTAGATGGTACTGCTTATTTCAGTTTAATTGCTTGAAAGTGAAATTGTGTCGGGGTGGTGATGGTGGTGGTGGTGGTGATACTCCTGATGTTGATAAATGTTATGTATGACCTAAGCCATTAATTTGTTTTGTCACGTAAAATCCCATTACTGTAGTGGCATATCCGATACATTTTCCACTCACTTCATATGTGTTTCGAACCACTTAGGTATTTTTGGAAAGCTGGCAAGGGTGCAATTTTACATTTGCTTACATGATATAAATGGGACCCACGGCTCAGAACGTACAGACATTCCCAATTAGTGACTTCACATGCTTGCACAGAACAATTCTCAAATGTTGTAAAACACTTGCAGGTATATGAAAAAGCGTACTCTATTGACAAAGCGGATGTGTAATTACTTTTCGTAAGAAAGCTACGCAATTCTCCACAGTATTTCTTATCTAATTCAGCAGACTGTACACATATCCTCAGTGGTCCTAGATCAGAGGTTCACCAAACTCATGGTTTGGTGTGTATTATTATGAGCGGTGACTGTTATGTGCCGTTTAAAAAGAGGCAAGTATCAGCAACCACGCCTGCTTGCCAATCGTTTTCCTTTCTTGTTTGAACTAAAAATATGTTCAAACCAACCATGTAAATGGTGAAGCAAATTGTTTAGACATACAAACAGCAGGAAAAGTATGGTGCAATACATCAACGTTAATTTCGTCATTGCCGATTTCTTGACAGCATTTTTATTGATATTCTTCAGTTGTCTTTTCTTTCTCGAAATTCCAAATACGTATGCAGGGAAATTTCCTATTAATGCAATTAATATCCCAAGGAGAACCCAGGTGTCACAAATTGGTCTCATTGAGATAAGTTTTCATTTCTCAATCTTATAACATTTTATAAGCGAAAACAAAATCCTATGACGCGTTGACACCCAGTTACAAAATCAGATGACTTCTCTATTGAATTCCAATAGTCACAAGCCCCGTACTGTGGCTGAAATGAATGATTGAGTAAAATTCCGCCACGTTGCCTCTTCAATCAGCGGAAGCCAACGCACTTACACCCGGGCAGCATATTCAATTGCACACATGCTACAACTGTTTGGGTTGCAAGGTAATCGTCGTGCGTCAAGGGCATGTCAGTTAATATACACTGATGTCAATCCGTATATTAGTATCCCCTAAAATATCATCACGCTTCTGTCTGGTAGCATTTTCCAGAGTTAGAAACGTTAGTGTGATGCTTATAATGAGGCGGTAAGAAGCGCACACTTGTAGGCTCGGGGTCCCAATTCAGTTATACCTCGAGGTGCTACTTTTCCGTGCACCACTTACTGGACAACAAAGAATTAAATACATTTCATTTCCGTGTTGCAATACAAAATATAACGTAGTGATTCTTCCCACGGCATGATCTCGGTAAACACCTAGAGGATGCAGCACATAGGCATATCATTTATATTCAGCAGTAACAACCCTGAGATCTAACTTGAGCACGCAGTTGTACTTATTTCACTCTTTTCTTGTGGATCCCTTGGAACGAACAGATAGCCAGTGGTCCTACCCTGGTTAATATTTGTTACAGGGAGGCCATTCCCCACTCCTGTTGTTGCCATAATTAGTTTATCTTGAGAAGTCAGACATAGAGACGGTTAAAAATATAGCGCGAATTGGAGACTATGAGTATATTACACTATAAAAACGGGAAAGTCTAGCACTATTTGAAGTTGAAATTCCTTTGAGCAGGGTGGGGGCAATACTCACTACAGGTAATAATTACGCTTTAATACGGAGCACGGAGTATTAGAATATTACATAATAATAACCAGTGCGAAGAGAGGAAAACGAAGAGAGCTTTTAATACGGCAGAACAGGAAATAAAATACCCTCATATGCTTGTGCGGAATTACCCTTTCCCACCAACTCCCACCCACATCCCATTGCCGGTAATACCGCCTGGATGATATGCTTCCTTCAGAAGTGGACATCGCTCACGACGTAATGTTTGGCTGATTGATACCATGACATTTGTATCCTCCGGAGGTGCCCTTTTTTACTTATATTTGTTCGGAGCAAATATGACACGTTTAAAGGATTAATGCCGCCAGCGAGGAGTTTGTCGTCAGTAGCTTGACCCCGCTGCTGGCGTGAAATCCGGGTGAGAGTATAATTACAAATCCTGAGTGAATGGTTTAATCACTATTCTTACAAGGTGAACAGCTAAAATAAATACATCGAAACCTAGGAAAAACACACAGATGGTTTATAGAGAGCATTGGAGTTAAATGAACCTCCAGGCTTTACTAATAAGCCAGGTTGATAGCTTAGCTACTTGCAGTTACAAACAGGATGTCGGTCACAGGTCATTGGGGACAGGAAGTGGCCTCTTGACATCCATTTAATAAAGATTCCTACGCCACCAGCACTATATTTCCCCTTTTAGCATATTGGTGGCCCACTTTCATGAAAAAAATCATAGGGAATCTTCCCCACAGAATACAAATACCAGTGAGACTTCTACCAAGCTAAATTCTTTGCCAAACCACGTGTTTTGAATGTTTTTGGTATGGACATTACTATTTTCAAGCGTTATTAAAGTTTATCCCCAATGAACTGTGACCTAATTAGGGGGTCAAACTGCGACTGATCGTGCTCAAAGTGAGATGGTGATTTAGCTAAGTCTAGGCCTTTGGGGGGGGGGGGCGAACTTTGAACCAAAACACATTTAGCCATTTCTTCTACATTGTATGAATAATCAGAAACAATTTCCAATTTAATTTAACAAAATCAAAGGCTACTTCTATTTAATCGTTGGGAAGAATCAGAAATTCCCTTTGGTCCTTTTTTTTCGATATGCCTACTTACATTGTCATGTTAGCTTGCTGTAGCGCTTGTGTAAAACTTTGTCAGGCACAAGTTGTCAAAACTGTCCTATAAATGCGTCAAAACGGGATATCACGCATCCCATGTAACATAAGCATTCATTTGATACGTTTGCAGTATGGAACTAAGCATGCAGTGGCAAGAACCTGTGCGAATGGGTTTGAAGATTTACCTTCAATCAGGCTTGAACTGTGGCATTGTTAATTTGTTCAGAATTTTCAGTGAATCGAGGACTCAATGTTCTGAGTCATGTGTCAATTAGTTAATCACATAAGACAGCGTAAAAAGTGTAGAAATACTGAAATCAAGAAATGCTACAAAGATAGTGATGTACAAATCATGAACAAAAATGATGTAATTAATGGCAACTACACATCTGTATCCAGCAGTAGAAAAGAGAAGTGCAAATGTATCACTGTTCTGTCCGGAGGGACTATATCGCTAATATTACCTGGTCAAAAACACTATTTGTAGACGTGAACACTATAAACATATTCGTGTGCTACTCACACCCTACTCTACCACCTGCTCCTTGCTTCCTCGTTGGTCAGTTCTTTAGTCAGGGATAACATGATGATAGATGTGGTTAGCCAATACCTTTCTTTTAGTTATTATAACCTGCTATGCCTCGTCCATCAAATGATACTTGTCCACTAGAAGTTATATTCTGCTACAAGAAAACATTGTGAGGGATATACAATGTTTATATCATACGTAAAATTTATTAAATATGTCCTTTCTCTCTTGCTCTACCAAAACTAAACTTCACCTGTATTGTATTTTTGTTTTTGGAGTTGGAGTTGACAGCTTTCTCACTTTTTTTCAATTACAAAACGAAAACATATAAAAAAATCTCTTGTACTCCACCGGGTTTTAATGGTCAGACCTATACTATCCATCAGTGTTGATTTCGCTGGGGAGAAGCGACTGAGTTCTACTCTTCGATCGATGTCGCATCCTACAAGGAGATAAATGAATGTGTCTTTGGGGATATTATAGAATCTCTTCAGAAAGGGGAAGTCATGAATTTTGCACATCTATGAGGTAACGATAATGTCGAAGGCACTTTAAAGCAGATAATCCTCGATACTTTCACCACTTGCGATTTCAGTTGCCTGCAACAAAGCATACAAGACCTTACTTTCTACATTTATTGTCCTGACGTGTACGTAAAAGAAGACTACACCTTTTAAATTGTGCGTCATGTATTCTGCAGCTATATGTAACACCGCCCAGCTGTTTAATTTCTGTGTGAAATAAAACTTGCCTTTTTCATTTCTAAATCATTTTTAATGCCCTCAAAGTTCACCAACGAAAGCTGTTGCCTTGAACATTTCTTCTCGTCTGTGGGACTAAAGACATACTTATATTTGAGGCAAAATTTTCTTTTTGATCAATTTTCCAAGCTTGAAGTACTACCATTCAAATGAGCACAACGTTGTTGTAATTAAGAGGGAATTATCGTTGAACTTTGATCTAGGTCCCCAGGTAAAACTGCACCTGGAAAACTATATTGCGTGTCCATGACTTGCCCGGAAACATCTGTACTAGGAGACCACACCTTTTTCTGTCGATGTTCCCTGGGCCGAGAAACTTAACAAGTCAACAGAAGCTCACAGTATACGTCAAAACTTGTCATTGCTAAATGCAGTTTGCAAATAATCCTGCGTGGTGCCATGCAAATGGGCGAAGTAGGGTGTCAATCCAATGCTTCAAAGATCGAAAAAATATTTATATGTCAATTAACCACATGAAGTGTCTGGTATCAAAGTTCCTGAAGCAGACCAATTACAAGTTGCCTTCTGCAAAATTACTGAACGGTATATTCACCAAATGCAGATGTGTGGAAGCAGCACACCAAGCCCTATGGGTGCAGAATGAATGTTGACATTGATATGACAATCTGTTTCATTGCCTGAAATTTGAAACTTCGAATGATTTTAGTCCGGACAAAGGGCTACGTGTAATTTTGTGCAACAATATACTAGATCGACCAGTAATATGAGTTCCGTAATGTTTGTGTGATTTCAAACCACCCGATACATGATCTCGGGTAGTGGTCGCAGAAACATATTCAAGTTATGTACCTTTACGAAACTACGACTTCTTGCTCAAGTATTGTCAGGGACGCAATTTATGCGCGCGCGCAAATAATACCTTGTCGTAATGGTTTCAAGCCGGTAATTCAACCTGTCAAAATAAAAATTAACATTTACAATATTGCAGCTCATCAAAAGTCTCACAAGCAAATATGTATTATGCACCCAAACCTTCCTTACAACTTTACACTAAATAAAGACAATAAAGGATGGACATGAATGGGAAGCCTGTGAGTAAATTGCATGGCAACCAGGTCTGCATAGTACTGCCTACAATATAATTACACGAGTACATTGAAGACTCCAGCGGAGCTAGTGTGTATACTGGTGCCAGTGTACATACCTTGATAATGTTCACTTGAGGTCAAACACCACATTGTTGTCCACTATCAAGCCAATATCTGTCTTTCTGCTAGCAAACTTATTTAAAATGCAGTACCTTGCATCCTTAAGTTATATTTTATGTGCACTGCAGATCCCAGGCATAATTTATTTTCGTTTGCAGAGTCAAGATCCATTGATACCACATTCCGGTTTGAATGACTTTTAATCCACTTTGCTGATTCCATGGGTGCAAACCCTGACACTGTTTTTGTGCACGTTCCTTTTTTCAGGAATAACCAAAAACAACGCTGATCTCTTGATGGGATTTTGGCGATTAGAGATTATGGGCGAGTTTGAAGCGATGCGAAGGCACAACGGGGAAATGAAAATATGATTGGACTTTACGGTACAGGAAATTCAATAGATAATCGAATGGACAAATCAAAGTGTGCTGGCCTCAGCATCATGGGACCCTTATCTACCAACCAGGGAAGAAAGGATAGATGTCGCACAAACTAAGGATTTGTGTTTGATCAATGCACCTTTCAACTACCAAAGACGAAAAATGAAAACTAAACGCAAGTAAAATTGATTGATCATTGGTATATGTGTAAACATAAAGATAACCTCAGCATGGTTTACTTTACAGAGCAAGCCATCGGCTGATGGATTTTTATTGGACTCTACTTAGTCGTTAATGATTTTTTGAAAATTAGCAAAGAACCAATAAATTTTCCCAGTTTGATGAACAGTTATATGACAAACTTTATTGTGCATTTTAACTTTGCTCTTGATGATTTAGTGCATCCCAGGAATAATGTTTAATAATAATAGAATAATGTTTAATAATCAATAACTGTGTTTGTTGGAGAGAGACGCCCAGTACAAGTTGTATTGATACTATGGAATAAATTGATGTGCAATTAATTGATTTATATTCATTTGTTTAGAATGTTAATTAAAGACTATTCTACTTTATGATTTTTGCATTTGCTCTCTGTATTCATGCTTACTAAACATCACCATATAATTAAACAAAGGACAAATTCATCTTCATCTTTAGCTGCATTTTGTCTTTCATTCATTCAAATTTATTTCCTAGCTTCTAAAAGACAATTGCTGAAAGTCATTTCGTAGAGTGAATGTCGATGTATCTTCAGAAAGTAACTAATTAAGCGGAAAAATGCGATATTTTCTTTGCTTCCGTACTTCACCTGAGTGGAAAGAAATCCATGTTTCTTTTTTAATTGCGGTTGAGTGCTTTGATCCAACAGAACTTGCTTTTGTGAAAAGAACAGACATAGTTTTAAAGCTTGACGTCCTACCGCTTAGGCGTCCATGATTCATTGAATTGAAAAAATGCTGAGGTGTACAAAGCTGCGCGAAATATGGTGGTGTCTTCACAAAACATGATGCAAATTATTTTGGGGGGGCAGTTTTACCGTACATGGGTTTAAGGTGACAATAAATAACTGCGTACCTTGATTTTTTAGTTAAGTAAATTATCGAATCTTCAAACAAAATATAAGAGCGTGCTTACAATATGGACGTGCGTTGAACGTCTGTATTCTGCGAGTGTTTACATGACCTGTAATGTGTTCTCAAATAGGCGCATGCGTGAAGGAAATATTACCATCTGGGGTGTCATCCACATCCAAAAGTGACGCTTACCATACATGCCAAATCAACCATTTCCTGCGTATGTTTCTTCTTGGACTGTTAATGTATTCCGTCACCTAATATTTTGACCTAGCGTTGGAGGCATACTCTGAATCTAGTAAGGGTCGATTCTCTAGTAATTGTGTAAAGATGTTCAAGGTTGACAGTTCTCAAAATGATTTAAGGTTACATCCCAAAATATAGTTACTGTTTATTTTCTCGGCTACATGGCATGCATTTCTATGTCATATATACGTGTGTATCAATATCACATAGAATTTCTTTATCATTTATTAGCATTTACGAGTTCTGTTGAATCAAAGCACTCATGTTTTTAATTGCATGCTATGAGGCCGATTCGGCAAAAGAAGCAACAAAGCACATTATTTACTAGAATATATTTTATCTTTAAGGGTACATTTCAAAGGACTCAGTAAAAGGATCATACCGGCAGATTTATTTAGGATACTCACCACTTAGGCTGATGAAAAGTCGCTTCGTTTATTTACCTTACAGAATTTGACATATTAATGAAAGGCGAAACCTGTCCGTTTTTCTATAGCAATAACAGTAATATGATGACTCTAACACATACACGGAAGCTAACAGACAACAACAACAACAAAAACAACAACAACAAAAACAACAACAACAACAATAATAATGAAAACTATAAATAATGAAGAAACCAATACCGGAACTTCAAGAGTATTAGGGGAGCCGTCAAAAGATCGATGTGCGATGAAAATCTTAATAACATTCCTTTGGGGGCAGGGGGTAAAAGGCCATATAGGTTTCCACTGCATTAAAACTATGTTTGTTCAAAAATCCAATGTATAAAAACATAGATCTAAGTTTTGTGAAGCATGGCTGGTTTTCAGTTGGGCTTTATAAAACGTAGTCAATTTTGGGTGCCAAATGGAAAAAAATTAGAAAAGAAAAACCTGAGCAGAGTGTGAAATAGCTTTATTCCCTAGTGGATATACCATAAAAGATGTACACATAGAATATGCATATAATACATGTAGATACGTAGTCATGCAGAGAATGTAATCTGATTCCAGATTTACACTAAGTTTTTTTGTTGCTCTTTCAATGTAGAACCCACCTAAGTTTTAGGGGGAGTGGGGTCTATCCCACAAACAAAGCTACTTCACTTTGAACCATTGATGGGACCCCTTATTTCAATATCGATTGTACTCGGGCTTTAAAAATTGACATGCAGGAACTCCGACAAGTGACGCCAGCAAATGGGGATGGCGTGAAAATCATCCTTTGTTGTGTTATGTACTTAATCATCCTTTATGCAAATCGTGAGCGAATGGCTTACAAATTAAGAGAACAAAATGTCGACACGAATAGCCGCCCCCCCCCACACACACACACTTGCACAAAACCATGCATCATAAGTTTCATTGTTTGTCAACAAATTTATGTTAAACACTATGTGTCATTTGGTTTGATCCATAAATTATGTCGCTTATGATGTGGGGATCTGGGCAAAGACCTGAATCTTTAGTATCAAGTGCATGTTAGTCGCTTGTTTTTGAAATCACGCGAACTATTTGTTCCAGTACACACGTTGTCAAGACAGAATAACAACGACATTGTAGAAACAGTTTTGTCTCTAACGACTAATATACAGAACGTAAAAAAGTGATTCACAGCATTGAGGGAATTTAATTTACTGCATGCAACAGAGAACAAGAAATGCGTTTATCTACATCCAAAAAATCTGGAAATTATTTTTTTCGGCACAAGAATAAGTAGGCTATGAGTGCTGAGACATCAAATAAAGTGTTTGCAGGTACCTCATTTTACTCTTGCAAAAGTTAAATAGTTTGCAGCTGACGAAAATAATATCAAAGAAACGGTATGAAGCTTTTCATTTGTACTCCAACACAGCATTGTCAACCTTATAAACACAAAACTATAAAAATGAAAGTGGAAGGTTACTGACGACGTATGATGATCAGCCTTACATATTCCATAATATCTGGGTCACTGTCAATAAAGGATTTTGGTTTATATGCGTACGATTTGTGCACATATAGTTGTACCCTATAGTGGTTTCTTGTAAACGTCAACCATGGTGTACATCATGACTGATAGGACTAGTGCTTGGCCACAGTTCCTGTGTATTTTAAAAAATAACTAGGGAATCAGTAAAACACCTATAATACATTCCAAGTCAAACTGTTTATAAAGCGACCAGTTAATTTAAATGTCGTCTGCTGCAAATATTCTTAATTAGCGTTTCGTGGAATACCTACAACGACAACGCACCAAACGCCGACAGCTTTCCGCGGCGTACCCTGGACTGTGTTTTCGATTCAGTCCAATAAAATAGATAACCTTTTAACGGTTGCGGTAACAGAGTAGCTCGCAAAATGTATACCAAAGAATGAATGTTGCCCGACAAAGCAATATAGACTAAGAACAGGCCATCTTATTGCCAAAATGTGAAATCAATTTTGGTATTATGTTGGTAGATTTTTTTCTTTTCATTTCTATCATTTCATTGTTGGCGCCCATAAAAGAACATGTTAATTTAGCCCGAGGACTGCCATATCCTCGTCGATATTTTTCCAAGATACACTGGATAAAATTGAAAATACAAAGGAAGCAGCTGCGAAACACTAACCAGCATATGGTTGGCAGCACGTTACCAAGCAAGAGCCCGACGAGTTTGGCAGATACAGATCCAAAGGAAGAGACATCTTTTATTTAATGCTGACGAACAATTATTGCTAGTGTTGAATTAAGGGACGGTATGTCAATATTTGGCTGTGAAGTACAGGATGATCAATGGTGTAAAAGATGCTGCAAGAGGATCCCAGTCCGTCTTTTGTAGTGTTCGCTGCAAGTTCCTGTCATTTCTTCGTGCAAACTGGCATTTCTTCATTTGAACTCCAAGAGCTTGATGTTCATTTTATGGCGATCTAGTGTCGGGTTGACAAATTATACGAAGACTCTCTCTGTGTTTTAGGCTTATAAAGAGACACGTGCCGTCACGGACTGGCTTAATTGTCATCATTACCATGAAGGCCTTGAGTACGACCACATAAATCCAAAAGTAACACAAACAGTGACAAACTTTCGTATAGGCAGATTAAGCACCCTACGCGTCCCCCCCCCAAAAAAAAAGAAATGTGAACCTTTGCCATTCTGTGCGGGCTTCTGTGCATTTTGCATTCATTTATGTTACCACTAAAATTAGGAAACCATTGACGCAAACGACAGTTTAGCTCCGGCCAGTTTTTGGGCCGTCCTAAAGAATGGTGAATTACACCATGTAAGGGCCACTAACAGCAGAAACTTACTGTCAGTGTGTTGATAGATGAAGTTCTACATGAATGTTTGCTATATATCTTTGTATACTAAATTTTCCCAATCACCCATCATTTCAGTACCAGATTCCCTGATCCAAATCGGGTGCTCTCAGAGACACTGAAGATCAACAACTTTTCCTGGCCCACTTGGAAGAGCGAAAAGTGCTCTAAAGAAAGCGGTTTTACTCAGTCTGGAAACCAACACCCGAAAGATTAATGCAGAGGCTCTTCCATATACAGCATTTCAACACGCAGCACAAAACCACAGTGATAATGGTTCAGACAGCCGTGGGTTGTTTTCCTGTTAGTTTCCTCATGAGAGTACGAAATTTTAACCTTAGGTGGAAGCACGGCCAGTTGAATCCAAAAGAGCGAACGATTTTTTATCAACTTGCAACTGTGATAAAATGGTGTAGACTCACCCGACGAATGTGACAACTGTACTGACAATAACGCAATAAGCATCTCATGTCTGTCCATGACACTTCATTGCTTAAGGGTATCAGAATTGTGTGCATCAGTAATCTGTAAAGACAAAACAGCAAATGCCAACAGGGCTTTGCGTATAAATTCTGACCACGTGAAACTGTAATTACTTGGGAAATGCAGTCAGTAAGAAGACTTTCGGCGTTAAACTATTGCTTCAGTGTATCGCCTCAAAGGTATTCGGGTACGGAGACAAGTCCCACTATAAATCTGTAATGAGCAAGGCTTCTGTCAAACCTTATTAAACAGATATAGGGCTGTCAAGGCAGTCCCAACTATTCTATGAATATACTTCGCTCAGGTCATGACATTAATGCCACCAATGATAATTTCTACTGTATAACGTGCGATAAGATGAGGTTGAATGGAATGAGGTTAGAAGAGCAAATTTTCACTGAAAGTTGGTACGAAAATAGCGTAAGCTACTGGGTTTTTGACCCGCCAAATGAAAATTAAGAACATGCATCTCAAGTACAAGAAAGGAAAACTGGATATGAGGCATAGTTTTACCTGTAAGTTACAAAATGCTCTTCTAATGGTGAATGAACTGCAACGCAATACTAATGACCAAGACATACCGAAATATATATATATATATATATATATATATATATATATATATATATATAAAAGAGAGAGAGAGAGAGAGAGAGAGAGAGAGAGAACTCTCGTCACTAGAACAATAAGGAATTGTTCCTGAGATTATACTGCTGACTAAATTAGACAGTGTCATTACCATATCCAAACCGTAGTCCCAACGAAACAAATCTAAGTCAACCCCGACCAAAGGCAATGTTCCCCGGCATGTATAGCCGAAACATACAAACCCATAGCCCGCATTTACCCAAAAGAGACCAAAACGTAAGTGCAAAGGTCCACATGGGGGAAAAAAAACCCATCTAGTTTTCACATGACAGAAGGCAAAAAGTTTTGTTTGAAATTATAGGCCTATTTCAGCAAATTGGCCCGAACAGTTGTATCATTCATGCACACACAAGACCACACAATTTATGAAAAGGGACCAAAACTTGCAGCACACCAGAGAATCCGCAAGCGGAGGCCCTCAACCTGTTGAAAATGTCAACAAAACTCAGTATCCAAAAAGGCACCACCTGCAACCACCATCTCAACAACGATTGTCATCCATACAAGTCCACAAAGCGACACCAACACCAACATCAACCCATCAGAAAAGCCCCCTAGGCCCAAAATGACCATCAACAAGAATCCAAACAACACGATCACATAACTCGATGTGTTCTAGGCATGCAGTTAAAGACACGATGTTGTTCTAAAGGAGACAAACCAAGAGTATTTCAAAAAGAAAAGTGTTTGAATTTCCAAACATAGTAAGCACATTGGTTCAAATGTTAACATCAGCCAGAAGCAAGTGACATCAGGCCCCAAAAAATTAAAACGCAGTCAAAAATGCACTACAATAGTCGAAACCCATGAGGACAGCAGTCACATTTCAAGTTGGCCTCCATAAGTACCTTGAGATAAAAGAGATGGGTAAGTTTTTCTTTACTTCGGGCTTCCATTCGCATAGTTTTGCTCAAAGAACAAGTGTACTTTCGAAGCGAGGGACTAATACTCCAACAAATGTGCTCAACGAAACATTAAACTTTGTGCAGCTCATGACCTGTACGTACTATTGTACATCTAAATTCCCTGGATCACTTCCAATCAAAGACGTCAGTCAAAATGTTGCTTCAAACAAAGGGACCTTATATGTTAAGTCCATCAGTTATCCTATCACGAAGTCACCGCAATTCCGTATTTTTTTCCTGTAGCTTCAAGATTTCCTCAGACTATTTCACTATTGTACCATCTCTACTAATACAGTTAGGCACATTCACTGGGCTGGAGACAATGGGATACGAACGACTTTTGTAACCTTTTCATTTTCTTTTCCATTTGAGCTTTTCGATTGTAACTTCATGTTTTGGATGTCGGGATGGAGGCGAACAGCCTATAGGAGGCACCTGGGCGTAGATCCCAGCTGCCAGACTAGATGTCAGAGAGGCAATACTTGTAAAGAAAAACATGAGCCAGACAAGCGACCCTTGATTAAACATTTCAATGCCGTCGAACGGAAAATTTCCAATGAACGGACACATCGAGTCTGTAAGAGCATTAAAGGCCCAAAGTAAAAAGCTAATACATCGTAGCAATGCCGGCAGCCACAGGAACTGCGATACAGACTTGCTAGATAGAACAAGCTCATAAAAGTCGCATGATTGATAGCATACTCAGGGAGGACGTTTTGGAATGCAAAATGCTCGCCTTATTTGCCTGTCTTAACGTCAGCAATAAAATGTTAATTATCGTTTTTGACAGGCGGAACGGATATGTGTGGTCTCTTTGAACAACTGTTAGCTGCATGCTTTCTTAAATGTGTTTATATTCTAGTTATAAAACAGATGGATCACAGACCCATTCTTCTCTGTTTCTTGTCTCCAAATGTCTGGACCAAAATGGAACTGGGAAATATTGTTACTGTTAAATGTTGATAAAGATTTTCATTGTTACTATATTACAATGTACGTCCTTGCGAAACGCAGTACGAACTTTTTGGTGATACGAATAGTCATCTTTTTGGAAAAAATATTAAATCGAATATGCTACTTTAATTTTTCAACCAATCGTATTTGATTATAAATTTGTATTTTGTAAAGTGCTATTCGGACCATAATTGGGCGTTACGGACTTTGAATACTGCATTCGTCTCTGATAACACCTTACCCTGTCTGGAAAATCTTCAGACAGCTCAGGGACTGAGGACTGATAACAAATGTATTGTGTAGTGCGATCAAAAAACAATTAGGAACTGTGTTTCCTCCTTTTTCTCGTCTCTTTCATGCAAGGCGAGTGACTGTTTCTGTTTATTTGTGCTTGTAAATAAATGTAACTTTTTTTACTTTTCTCTCTGTGGCTTATAAATGTATTTGTGTTCTTAGGTGCGAAGACCTTGGGTAATTGGTTCCATATATTATGCTACCATCGTTGAAAATAAATATTACAGCTATTTTCCCTTTTCTTTGATATAAGTTATGAATGTCAGGGTCCTTTTCCCGGACAGTAACTTAAAAGCCAAGAGACTAAATTAAATTCTCCTGTGACAGAAAAGATAGACAAAACAGGGCCGCGGCATTATGGTGCTAGATCGAGTAAAGCACACGTTAACTTCAATTAATGGAAGAGGCACAAGTTTCAATATTGACTGACCTTAACGAAAATCTTGACATTCGCTGATATTGTACATGAATAAATAGTCCCGACAATATAAGAAATTGAAGTTTTTGCCTAATTGTTTATAGATCACACGTTAAAGGACAGTAGAATGAAAGCGACAACCTTTCGACACAAAAAAAGTGAAATGAGATCACCTTGAGTGTGAGAGTGTCGAGGCGCTGCAGGTTTGAATTTAGCCGTATTTTATGCTATCATTGTAAAGCTAGAGACCAGGGCACACATTAATATGCGACTATTAACTGCTGTATACTGAAGTTCCCTTGAGCTATAAACAGCCATGCTGACCTCCTACAGAAATGTCTGCACTCAAAATAATGTTTTCGGTAAAGCAATTTCAACATGATGGTGCCCAGAGGATAGTCCAACACCTACTGTGTGGTCAGTTCATCATCCGTCAATACTACTATCTCTTAACCGAATGAAACAAAAAAAGAAAGAAAAACCGACAAAGCTCATCTTCTGTTGTGTTGACCTCTTCCATATCACAACTGTCCGCAGTGTAGTTTAGGGTGTTTCACCTTGTTTTCTGTGTGCATGATGCACAGGTACGGTGCAGGTAACGGGACAGTTTATAAATGGACACAGGTTTCAGTATGACTACGCACATAAAACGCAGCACACATGTGCATATAATTGATGACTTGATAGATTTGAAAATTTGAAGAAAAAAAAAACTGTTGAAGTACTAGACTGGGATGTATTGATTAACTTCAGATTCAGATAACACATATTCTTAACTTTCTGCTGGATAAACCCATTTTTTTATTTGTCTCCTTGTCTGAAACCATCTTCATGAGACAGCACAAAAACAGTCGTTTATCTTGACGAGGAAAATCTACATTTTTGCTGGATCACTTACAATTTTGAACGAATCCCCTGAGCATCTGACGCCTTAAAGTTCGAAATGCATTGTAAGAAGCCGCCCCTTGGCCTCGTTCTAGAATATCCTACGGGAGAGTGGAGCAACACATCAATTGACCCCGTAAAGGCAGATATGGCTGACTTCTTAGCAGTAAAGATAGGCAGAGACACTTGATGACAGCTTCGTTGCTTGTTGTCTCATGTGGCGCTTGACAAGATATGTGACATTTGCTTCCATTCCTGACATTTGTGTGTTCTTCTTGGATAGAAATAAATTGTTCTCTTTATCTTGCCCGAGCAGAGTCTTCGGGGATATACCCATGGCTTTCACCTCATCTTGCTAAGCAGATATCAGCGGAATGCAAATCACTGAACCATCATTGGGAATGATCATTTGTTTAACAGGTTTGGCACTCAGCTAATAAAGGGTTTCTTGGCTCATTTTACCAATACATACCTCTGCCCCTCTTTCAATTATAGCAAAAATGGTTAAGCTCACCATTTCGTGTAAATTAAATGGAAAATATGATATATTTTGTGTGTATTTGTAGGTAAACTTACGGTATGCATGAAACGCCATGTGCTTGCAAAAAGAGGCATTGTGTGACAAGCGGGATAATAATTCCTGGCCATGACTTCAGGTTCTGAGTATTTTGGCCTACGTGTCTTATATACAAAGCAACATCTGTATTTTGCATGCCTTTACATTTTATTTTCCGCTGATGATGCAGCCTACTTATTAGATATAAGCCAACCGATCATTTGAAACTCATGACAGGCAAAAATAATCATCTGCCTGAGTTTTAGCTCATCGATTGGCCTACATCATATCAGCAATATATACCATAAGCCAATGAAATACGGATGTAGGTTCATAATAAGATATACAGACCTAAATACATAAAACTCTACGTCTTCGGCATGAGTTAATGTCTCTTGTCCTCGTGTTACTATCTCGTAGCCACAACTTATTATGTCATGCCCTCGACTTACTGACTCGTCGCCCAACACTTACTGACTCTTGGCCATTGGTTACATTTCGAACTTCTGTGCAACATGTCATTTCCAGGGATTTATTTATTTATTTATTTATTTATTTATTTATTTATTTATTTATTTATTTATTTATTTATTTATTTATTTATATATTTATTTATCTATTTATTTATCTGTCTAATTATATATTTATTTATCTGTCTATCCATCCATCCAACAATGCATTTATTTATTTATTTATTTATCTATTTATTTATTTATTTACTTATTTATTTATTTATTTATTTATTTATTTATTTATTTATTTATTTATTTATTTATTTATTTATTCATTTATTTATTTTATTTATAAGGGGAATTCCGTTTAGTCCCAAACTGTTCTTCTGCGGGGCCCTGTGTAATATTCTACAACACAATAGCATACTGTAAGTACATAATACAATAAATATACAACAGCAAGAAACGAATGAGAAAAACTCCTAGTAATGAATCCGATATAGAATACTAAAGCCAGGGGGAGTGTAAACGGTTAAAAGAAATGCAAATAATACCAACAACTTTCAAAATAAATAAAAGAAAAAAGCTTTGTATTGCGTTTTAAGATATGCTAAAATGTATCATATTTCTTTAAACTGTTTGGAATACTAGTTAAAAAGCACTAACACCATCATACACAAACTCTCGCTTAAACTTTTGTTTGCCAGGATAAGGTATAAAAATATCTATATTGGCCTTTTCTCTCTTAGGCCCCGGTCACACCACAAAGATAACTATAAAGATAAACCATAAGTATACAGATAACCATAAAATCGTTCCCATATGAGCAGTCATACCACGACGATCTATAAAGTTGTTATAGAGCTATCAATCTTGTGTATTTATAGAACAGAGGTAATTTATTTCCTACCCTGTACATGTGTAGATTTGGCCGGTAAATTCTCTGGGCAGAATCGTGGCTGAAAGCGATGATGAAGAATTTGTGTTGCTTATAATGTGTCAAAGGGGTGTGAGGAAAAAAAGAAACAAGGAGTACAGGTCCACGAGATACTCCAATGTCGTGAAAGCTTAGGAGAATTTCACACACATGTGAGAGAACTTTCATCGAACGAGGACAGGCCTTTTCAGTACTACCAAATGTCAGAAGCCCAGTTTCTGCAAACGTTCGAACTGGTGAAGGGAGACTTAGAGAAGCAAGTTAGTCACTACTGGTTATGCCAAGTTTACTTCCTTATGTCTTCCACACATCCCTTTTTACTTTTGCATCGTTGAATAGTGGGTATCATTTCTTGCACAACATTGGGTTCTTCTCTACTTCTGAAATCATTATGTCATCTGGATCCTTCATGATGATGATGGAGGTGGCGGGAAACTCCACATGGGTCACTTTACTCCACGTTTATTCATGGACAAATACGTCACAAATAAACAGTGCTGATTGGCCCCAAACTTTTATTGTGTTGTTTCAGCAAGGAAAAATCGCTCCTTGATCAATTCCAACGATAAATATTTTATCTGTATCTGAGTATCGTTATCGTTATATCTGAGATGTAACTGCCAAAAGAAAGTTGCTCCAGTGCGATTTTTTGTCTTTATCATAATAGTGTATCTTTATAGTTATAGTTATGGTGTGACCGGGGCCTTACAACGAACGTTAATTTTCTTTGAAAAGTTCACTCCATCCCACAGGTATTTTGAGGACATTTAAACGTAAAATATCCACATGACAACGTGTCGTCCCCTTAGTGGTCTACAATATTGAACGTGTTACAATATCTTCACCTCTGGTCTTTACATAATCATGATTTGAAGTAATTATTCTTGCAGATACATTTGTACCCTCTGTGCTGTCTTCAACCGCTCTCTTGCACGTGTCCGATGACATGTCTGCATAATGTGTAAAAGGTAAAATAGCTGCTGTCAAAATGTCACTAAGATTTACTTCAGCAAAATTGCTATCACGTCCTAGCGCCACTAATTTTGCCGTTCATTTACATGAAGGTATTTTATATTATGGACTTGCTTAATAACATGACCAGCTACAAGGATCTTTAAATTCTTATTTTTTACGTCGTGTGTATTCCTCAGCTAAAGACTTCCTGCTTTCAGCCACTGTAGCACGCTTTTTTCTCGTCCCCGTTTTTCCTTTTCTCCTCTCCGTTACTCTTTGCAAGCCTAATATACAGGGGTCCACTCTGACTAGACTTAAAACAACAACCAGCAACTCAAACCTATGACACAATCAGTGATATATTTGCTTATAAATATGGTCAAAATATAGATCCGTGTATGATAAATTGCTAAAGGTATCACCATGTTAGTACTACATAAGATATTGATAACATAAGATATTGTCAATGTCAGACTAAAAATTCATTTTCCAAATTTGTCGGCCATAATTGCAAACAAATTTTCCCAGGGCATCTATATATTGAACAAATTCATCACTAAAAGATTTAATGGAAACAGGAAAAAAATTATGTGTCCCAAACTTAATCTTGACATCGTTCTTGAGATAGTTGTGGGGCTTTTATGACTTTTGCTCAAATGTGTTAAAAAGTGAAAAGCCAATTTACTAAATTCACGGGTGATATGAAATATTAAAAGGGTAGTGAGAAATAATTTTTACACACGTAAATCCCGAATGAAAGGTCTTTTTACTGATGATCTTAAACTATTTTAGCTTACCATTGCTTAAAAATATTTCCACCAACTTGAAGGATTTGTAAGAACAAACATTGATAAGGCTGGTAATAACTTTGGGCTTGATTGCAAAGAAAAATTACATTGATTTTTGAAAGGTAAACTTGGCATAAAAACTCTTCAGATGTGAAAGGTAACGATGTTGATGTGATACACAGTGGCAGTGCTAACAGAGTAATTGATTTGCATAATGATATACGTAAGAATAATTTTAACTTACAAATATCTGATAAAGACTCTTCAATACTTATTATGTTTTGGATTCTTAAATTACGTAAAAAATCCTTTATTGAGATTCATTTCAAGCGCATCATTTGTACCGCAACACGTTTGTGAACATAAGTTATGCTTAACTGCCGTTGGGTACCATTTTAGTCGGTACTGTAATACGTTTTTGGAGTACCAATTATTTAAAGGAAATCATCTCTAATACTCAACATAAAGCTGCCAAACTAGCTACCGTTTTGCGTTTTCGTCTTTATATACAAATTTGCCAATAAAAATGTGAATTTAAAGAGATGTGATAGAGCAATCTTTAAATTGTATTACCATAATAAAATGTATTACTTTAGTTTGATTTACTAGGAATTTCTAATATCATATTAATTGTTTCATAAGTACCTCGTGTTTTAAAATGCATTTTTGCAAATTGTTCCAAATCGTGTGTTATTTGCATACCTAATCTCCTTTAGTTAAATACTTTGTGTGGAGTAGAAACTACCTATGGGTTAGGAAAATGCCTCGAGCTGCGTGTCAGCTCCGAAGGGTATCGGACGTGAAATCGCTTATAAGCCAAACATTTTGCCTTCATCATGTGCATTTCTTATAATTCAAAATGTTAGTGAGAGAGCTACATGGGCCACTCTTGCTTTGATGGCATAAATTACAGGCAGGATTTTCATTAAAAGAATAAAGAGAAATCACTCAAATGCATAATTACTCCCAAATGTCATAACTGCAATTTAAACATCCATTTACATCATTTTAACAATGTTTGGATATATTCATAACAGACATAGAAAAGAATTTGCTTGTTTCTTTTCTATGATTGTACTGGTTATGTAATGACGTGGGGTTTAAATGAAGGTACAGCAACCACTCTAATCGTCAAAGTTTGATTGTTTTTTTCTTAGCACATGCATGGGATCAGTTGATTTGTAACATTTTGTGTAAGTTTAAGTTCAAGGCGGCTATTCTGTACCTCAACTTTTGGGAAGTGAGATCTATTTGGTGTCCCCTCTCCAGAAAGGTACATGAATATATATAGAATCCTTTTCTCGGGGTAAGTTTAAATTTGAATTTTCCTATTTTCCGAATATTAGTGCATATACCAGTTAATATAGTTCTCTATGTCCTGCTTATGACACATAACTAATTTCTGTGTTTGCTATTATTTCACACTCATACATTCCTTAAATTCAAGTGGATCGTCTATACCCAACAAACAATAAAGGTAAGAAGGTAAAGGCAATGAAAATCATAAAAACAAACAGATAAAATGTCAAAAAATTCAAAGCTGCGAAACATGCTTGATGGTTTGTCGCTGATGACCCGTTTATAAATTAATTTGGCTGTTGAAGCCTTGGATTTTCACCTTTTTTTAATCGAACGTAATAATATTGATTAATTCAGGTATAGAAAGCGACTGGATTGGCTATGGATCGAGGAGTGATTGGATTGTGCTTTTTATTTTAATTTACACGCACATGTAATTCGTTGGATGGGGGGGGGGAGGGGTCAAAACTGCACGGAAGATGCGCTACTGTTGCTCCTGTTTGCATTAGAGCACTCCAGTCAATAGATTAGTGCCCCTGGTTATTTTTTATGTTGACCTTTGTCTTTGAAATTTGAATGGCAACCATGTTAAATTTTGAGAACAACCTTTATGAAATAAAAAGATATAATCCGTAGATGTGGATCGTTAGAGAGTGAAGTTGTGAATGTATTTTGTACCAGCCAGTTAGGGAAGGTGGATAAAGGCAACTGTTTTAATGTTTAAACAACTATGTGATAGTGAGAAACAAGCTGACTCAGAGTGTGCACACAGCGATTTACTGTAGGCATCACAGGGTTTTGGACTTTTGGCGGGGAATACCCCCCCCCCCCCACGTGTACAGAATGGCAGAAAGATGAACAGAAATATCAACCACAATCATGACTGCAATTTGTGCAATAGACTGGATGTTGCATACCTCCTGTAGAATTGCATTGCTTGTGTTGCCGAATATGCATTCGTCATCCTTGGTTATGTCTAACGTCACAGGTAAAAACAGCATGGGAGATGTGTTAGCTTTGGCGGGTGTGCACAAAGTGATATAAAGCTCTAAAAAGGTCAATGACACATGGCGCGACAAATGTGACCTTTTGTGAGACTTTGTCTTCCAAAATGTACATATTGCCATCAGTAAACCCTAAATGGTTGCTTTATGAACCAAGACGCAACCAAGCCAACAGTACTAAAACGAAGTGGGCATTTTGTGTGTGTGACAGGCCGTGGTGTATGTGTATCTGTATAATGTATGGGTGAATTTTCTTCTTTTCAATTACCAGATAGAAGAGAATGACCATATGCAGTTTTCTTACACATCGAGTAATGGAAGTTATAATTGTTGTTTTCTTGTGACACCTACATTTAAAAAAAGTCTTCATTAACGAAATCCACTATCAAATACCTATGATAATGGTTATTCTTGGGTCTAGGCCCACTTAAAAGTGATAGTTATTCTTGTTTTTGGACATTTGTATCGATCATTCTATTAATGGCCCAGGGACAGGCTGTTCATGGCTTAAGAAAGCCGACGTGTCAACGTCTTCGGCCCCATTTGCATAAAACATAATGAAAGTAACAATTTCGCTCTAATGTTTTATCGGGAAGAAGAGAAAGGGAACTATACATTTGTATAGGATATCGGACAGTCTATTATGTGGAATGACTAAAAAAATAGCCGTGTAGACTGCAAGACACCGACGCGTTATTGATTTGCGTGCCTCTGCCCTTCACTTCAGTAGACTGTAATCATGGAACGCTGTTTCACGCTGGTCTGGTTACTCTTGCAAATTGTCATCAAGGAAGGAAAAAACACACAAAAAATTCGCAAGTTATATGTATGCATGAACGACTCAGAGACATGTTTGTACAGTTGGGATAAATCTGCGTTCGGCTGCAATCAATGAAATGTGGAAAGTTTTTCACAGCCCCATTTTGCTTTAATAATGACGAACATATAAGGTATGTTTACAGGGCCATGTTATTTTTTCTTGAAGCTGACAAGAGACAGTCTATTTTTATTAGTAAATATTTCTTAGACTAGACCATAAATTTCATTGTTGTTTACGCATATATGAATTCTTGTATTTCATTCGATTATACAACGCCTTACAAAAAAAAAGCCCTGGTCACAAAATCCAATAGAATGATAAACACTGGCACAACGTACATTCCCCGCCAACCATATGCTACAATTTAAGTATTCGCATTTTTTTCTGTAATGTGTCATGCAGAATATTAAGTTATGAGCGACACATAAAGGGACCAATTGGCTATCATCACATCCACAGTGAAGGATTGACTCAAGCTATTACGTGCCATTAGTTGGTCAATACTTATTTCTTGAGTCTCGTTTCCGTCTGACCTGGCACAAAATGCACTTAAAGGAAGAGACAAGCAATCACTGAAAAATGGAGA
>OZ026625.1:6495412-6720412 GCA_964020975.1 Hermodice carunculata | reverse complement strand
GAGAGGGGACAGGATTCACCTTTACCAACATATATAAGCCAACATGTTAATTCATCTTTCAAGGTCATTCACAAGCACAAAAAGGAACTCCACTGGTAGTTTCCTATAAATGTTTAATAGTAAGCATGGGCCTGGGATCCCCTATTACCAAGACATAAGCCAATATGTTGGTTTGACTTTTCAAGGCTACTCAAGGTCATAATCAACATCACCACAGAAACCATATAGGTACTTTTCTCATTAGTGCTTAATTGTATGCAAGAGCCTAGGATCGACCATAACCATTATGAGGTAATATGTTACAGTAGCTGCTATCCCTTAGTAACAATGCTAACATTTTACCTGCACCTTTACCAATATTTCCTAATTACAATAATTTGTTAACAAGAGGACTGTGACAGACTTGTGCTCAGCTGACATGTACATATACAAGATTTGTCCCCCCAAACAGGACAAAGAAACTCATAAAAAATCCAAAAATCAATGGGGGGTGTTCATTTGACCAAACCTGCTAAAGACCCACCCAAGGTGCAATGCCACCAAGTGTAAACTCAATCTGACTGACAGTTTCAGAGAAGTCAAAACTGTGAATTAGCATTAATTAGAATACCCACTGACTGACATAGTAATCAACAGGAAAGGCACATTTATCGGAAAGTACCAGCATTGAAAAAAAATCAGAAATGCATAGCATTGCCACCTAGTGAACAATTTTGTTTGACTCTTCCACAAAGAACATATCCATCAAGTTTCAGCTTAACCTGAGTGAGGTTCTGGAGAATAATTCAAAAATGGCAATAACACACAAAAAATCATTTAAAAAAATTGCAGCACCACCTGGTAAACAAGTTAAGAACTAGGTAATTAACAGGGTTCCTGTGTGATATAAAAGCAATCAGGTGAGCGGTTTCAGAGAAGACAATTTTTTAAGATTTGTCCAAAAACAGAACAAAAAAATGAATGAAAAATCCAAAAATCACTGAAGCATGACAATTTGAACAAACCCAGTAGAGACTCACCCAAGGCACATTGCTACCAAGTTTGAAGTCAATCTGGTTGATGGTTTCAGAGAAGAAGTCGAAAATGTGAATAAGCATTAGAATGCCCATTGACTTACATGGTAATCAATAGGAAAGGTGCATGTACTGGAAAGTACCGAAATTTAAAAAATAAAATTCATTAAAAATCAGGAATCCACAGTAGCACCACCTAGTGAACACCTGTGTTTGACCCTTCTATGAAAAAAAAAAAAAAAATAGCAAAAAGCCAAAAAATCATAAAACATTAGAAAAAAAATTGCAGCACCACCTGGTGGACAAATTAAAAACAAAGAGTCCTTATGTGTGTTTCTATGTGATATCAAAGTAATTGGGTGAGTGGTTTAGGAGAAGAAGATTTTTAAGGTTTGCCCCCCCCCCCCAAAAAAACAAAAAAAATTGATAAAAAGTCCAAAATTCATTGGAGCGTGACCATTTGAACACACTTGGTAGACAGTCACGCAAGGCACATCCACACCAAGTTTGAAGTGAATCTATGAGACAGTTTTTGAGAAGAAGCTGCGGACAGGTTGACAGACAGATGACAACCCTCAGAAAAGTCGAACTGACTGACAAGTCAGCTGAGCTAAAAACCAGGAAATGCTAACAGCACCGTGAATTGAACATACATACTTAGTACTGATTGAATCCAAGTATATTCCCACCTAGTTTGAAGAGAACCCAACATACAGTTTGGAAAAGTTTGAAGTCGACAAAAAAGACAAAAACTCATTTAAAACTAGCAAAAAATCAGGGTATCCCATGTCAAACAAATAACAGTCTAGGGGACTCCAAATGTATGCCTAAGCAATTTGAAAGCAATTGGCCCAGTATTTCTAGAGATTTTTCTGATTTCCTGAAAATCCCCTCCCCCCCCCCCCCCAAAAAAAAATCAAGTCACTGAAACATGACCATTTCAAAACAAAAGAAAAACTCCATGGAGACTCACCTAAGCTGCATAGCCACCAAATTTGAAGTGAATCTGACAGACAGTTTTGTAGGACAAGTCAAAAATGGGAATTACTATTGACACCATCATTGCTTCACGTAGTCATCAATAGGAATGTATGCATCAACAGATATGTAACTGAATTAAAAAATTTGTAACAAAAGAAAAAAAAAAGCATTCTGTGATATCACAACTTATTTTATAACTTTATTTTAGTTTCCACAAGGAACATTTCTACCAAGTTTCAGCAAACTCTGAGTATTGGTTTTAGAGAAGAAGTCAAAATTAGCTTTAATGTAGCAGCTTTAAAAATTTGACACCCCCCCCCAAAAAAAAAAAAAAAAAAAAAAAAACCTAGAGCACCACCTCTTACACAAACTAAGGTTCAGGGGTCCCCAGAGGTATTCCCATGCAATTTCGAAGCAATGGACATGGTGTCTTTGGAGAAGACTTTTTTTTTTTTAATTTTGCCAAAAAAGAAAAATCTCACTAGATTATGACCATTTGAAAATATTTAGCTGACTCCTGAGGGATCCACTGCTGGTAGATTCCCACCATGTTGGAAGAGGATCTGGCCAAAAGGTTTGGGAGAAGTCAAGAATGCAAATGCAAACAGATGAAGATGATAGACAGATGGACAACAGACCATTTATCATCCAGTAAGCTCAGTTGACTGACAAGTCAGCTGAGCTAAAATGGAATTGGTTAAACACTGACACACACTGGGATCAAATGTATGCATGGTGTGGATGTATTCATTATTTGCTAACAATTGCTAGTAGGTGTCCAAGTGTACAAAACTTTCCTGTTGCTGAAAAATAAAATGAAGTTTTGGAGAGTGGGTGGGGGTATGACAAGGTCAGGATTCAAACATTAAACCAGCAGTTATTGTTTATGGGTTCTACATGATATAGGAACCTGATAACAGACCTTTAATTCATAAAAAATCTGGGAGTAAAGGTCACTGACGATCACACAATCTGGTTGTATCTGAATAATACCAACACCAAATATAACATGCAAACACACGACACATGACGTATTTGTTCAGGCGAATTAAGCAATTTAAAAAGAACATAACCCCATATAAAAGAATCATCTTGAAAGCTGGTAGAAGTTGTAGCTGGCAAGGGGAATTTTTTTGGAAATACAAGCCACTTCACTTGGTGGGATTATCATCTTCGTCGTCATCATTTTTGTCCTAAGCCACTTTGCTCCTTAAAAAATTTAATTGTTAGCCCTGCTGTCATGCTCAGCTGCCTCATGTACTTACAGAATATCTGCTGGAGGCATGTCTTTCACGGCTAGTGCTCCTGCTGCTGCTTGATTCTTCGCCAGGTTGTTCACGACATACGGATTCTTATTCTGTCCAAAAGTATCTCGGAAGGTCACTTTCCTCTGACCTCCTCCACCTCCACCCTGGCCACCAAACTGTCCACCTCCACCAAAATTTCCACGGCTTCCTCCAAAGACTGATCCTCCCCCTCCTCCTCCTCCATATCCACCAAAACCTCCAAAACCTGGCCAATCAAATAAATATTTCATGGTCAATTGTTTTTGCTTGTATCCTGAAACTGTGAAAATATTTTACACTTATTATCAAGGGTAAATACTTAACAAGAAGGCTGTGTGGGCAGCGCATTCTTTTAGCTAACCTTCACATTCAACCCACAATTAGTACCACTCTGGTCTAGAGGTTGAGGATTTCGGACAGGAAGTAAAAATGTGACTTTCCATTGCAATCCCATTGACTTCCCTGGTAATCAACAGGAATGCATGCATTAACTAACAGGTACCCTCAATGAAAATTTGTTAAAAGTCAAGGATCAAGAGCTTTGAGTATCACCACCTCGTGACCTATTTTCTTTTACACTGCAACAAGCTATATAGTCCATGAGCTGAGGGCCCAATTTTGACCAATTGGTACCATCTGAGGGCACCAAACTTAACAATGCTCTTTTGATTGGTGTATGTCTCAGGAACTCAAAACAGCATGATGGACTTTTCTGCGGCACAGCTTTCAGTCAGTATACGCAATTTAATAGATGCATGTTATTTTGCATACAAGGTGAAAAAAAATTCTGCATAGTGATTCGTTTGATGAGCATACATGTCACAAGGCACAAGGTAGCAAGATTTGAATCACAGTTTGTTAATTGAAATGGAAACTTGAGGAAATGGAGGTGCTAATCAATTTTAATAAATGTGCAAAGACTGATAATCATTGCTAATCAATATAGATTTATAATAGTGAAAGTGCTAAACATTGTAGAATAAGGTAACTTGAACAGGTCAATATATGCTTCATCCAAACAACCGCTAATCAACTTTGAGGAACTTTCATACACTGCTAAACAATGCTAATCAATATTTATTCATGGTAAGGAAAGTGCCAATCAATAAGACAGTCCCCCTGTTTGGAGAAGTTGGAACCCATAGACAAGCTATGGTTACCCATATACAAGAAAATGTATACCGCGACTTACGTATATTGTTTTTTACTGTCACTACATGTCTAATTTACATGACACATATTAGCATATCACAATAGATACCAACTTTTGGCCAAATTGAATTGTAAATTTGAACATATAAAATCAATTAGATGCAGGTTGTTGAAATGAATGTAGATAACTCTTGATTGTAAATATCACAAAACCAAACTATTATGTGCTATAGCTGTAGGTTCATTGCATCGACATGACATCAGAATTAAAGGACAAATAACATTAATTTTGTCAATGTTTAACCAGTGTATGGAACCCTTTTAAAAAAACAGACGAGGAACTTTTGCAATGGTAGCTAGGAATGAAAACAGCAGAAACGCAGACTTCCCTACATACAATAGATTTCAAGTATTTCAACCTAGACATGACACAGACCTATTGGACAGACAAAACCAAGGTCAGAGATATGAACTAGGTCCAAATGTAGAAATTGAAGAAGAGTTTCCTTCTTTAGAAAGAGGACCACGCCCAAATACACGATGGCGCCCTCTGCAAGAGCAAAAAGGCTACACAAATCAAAGAGGACAAAGACCACAAACAAACCAGAGACAACCAAGAGAAGCAAGAGACACCTACCAAAAAGAGCAAATATACAACAGATGGAGAGAAAAAGCGCAACAATACCCCCAACAGCAGGAGCTAAGAAGATATTAACTTCAAATACATCTACAGTGGTACTTCTCTTGAGAGACCCCCTAATAAGAGACCGCATATCTTTTTAAGACCGCTCTCTCAGAACACTGTGCTATCTTTTCCAGGTTGTTGTACCTCTAATGAAAGACCACCTCTTTTGAGAGACCACATTTTGACCCACCGTAGGGGCGGTCTCTCAAACGAGGTACCACTGTATAAACTTATCAAGCAAACAATTGACACAAGGACAAGCAAAGTTGCTTTAAAAGGGATTGAAATTCACATCGACACCAAGAAAAGAACAAGTGTGTGATATTTTAAAATTTTGTCGTACATTACGTCTGAAAGAATTTCTCCACAATACAGATAAGGAATGGGATGAATCACTGGTCAAAGGAAAATGTTCTTTCACCCCTCCTAAAAGTCAAAATGAGACATTAGAAAAATGTATTGACAGACTGAAAGTACCTTCACCCACCAACAAAAATAATTTAACTTAAGAGGAGCTACAAGCTATGAATGAATTGCAAACTGACAATTCTATCATAATTAAGGAAGCAGACAAGGGTGGAGCAGTTGTCATTATGCACACCAATTATTATGCTGAACAGATAAAATCATTACTTAATGATGAACAATTTTATGAGCGATGCGAACCAGACCTTGGAGGAATCATCAATGATGATTCCTCCAAGACCAGACAGAGAAAACAAAGTGAGTGATAAATTAAGAAAATTTATTGACAAATATCGTAACATCTTTACAACGAAAGAAAGAAATTATCTGGATGGCTTGCAGTCAAAAACAAGTATTTTATACGGCTTACCGAAAGTTCATAAGTCTGATATTATCAAAAAAGCTATAAATGAACAAGATGGTATATATATGTACATATTATTCAACCTACAGATTGAAAATTCCTACCAATCCTCGCAGGACATGTATGCAATACGAGCAGGTTTAGTGAACTCATAAACAAAATTTTAAAACCGTACTTATTGCATGTCGACAGCTACGTGCGTGACAATATCGACTTCATCAATAAAATGTCACGAGAGCTAGTCAAGGATCGGTATTTCGTCAGTTTTGATGTGATTAATTTATATAGTAACATACCTCATGAGTTAGGAAAGCGTGCGATTGAATACTGCCTGAACAAATATCCTGACACCAAAAATCAACGTTTTACTAGATAATTTATTGTGGAAGGTCTTTCACTAATATTAGAAAATAATGTGTTAAGATTTGATGGAGAATACTACATACAACAAAAAGGGTGAGCGATGGGAACTAAAATTGTGCACCAACTTATGCAACGCTTAGTCTTGGATATCTAGAAGTTTTATTATTATACGTAAAAACTTAGAAATACATCCGAATCCTTCGCCATGTTTTTTCAAAGGAACTGGAAACGTTTTCTAGATGACTGTTTTATAATGTGGACAAAGTCGCTGTCAGATTTACACGATTTTCACCAACTTTTAAATCAGCTTGAACCAAGTATTCAATAAGAAACGAAATATAGTCAATGTGAATTAGAATTTTTAGACTTGAAAGTTCTTCTAAATGATGGAAAGATTTCATTGGATATATACTACAACAATACAGATACTCATCAGCATGTGCCATTCATTTCATGTCAACCACGGCACATTAAGACAAATATCCCATATAATGAAGCAAGAAGGATCTGTACAATGGTAGAAAATGCAAATAGAAAAGCAATGCATCTGGATGAACTGGGAAATTTTCTTAAAGCCAGGGACTACCCAGATTCACTCATTTCAATGGGTATTCTGCGAGCTTTAAGTGTAACACAAGAATCATTAAGAAAGGACCGCAAAAATTACAAGGGGGATGACAAAAATCTGGTTATGATCACAAGATACAATCCTGACAATCCAGTGATAATTCATGTTTCAACGTAAATACAAGCCTAGACTGAAAAGTGTAATTTACTAATTACAGTAATCTGGGACAAATTATGCCTATTTTCATTACGAGACGTTTATTATTAATTGATATGGCAATGACGTCATGAAATCAGTAACATAATAAATGTACGTCATAATATGCTTCTATGCTAATAGACTTCACTATAACCACAAATAATGTCCAGATCATACTGGACTGAAAACTATTTCAACATCTATGCGTTATGGAGCTTGACAATGCATAAAAATGCTGAAACCGGTCGCGTCTGAAACGCAAAGATTGCTTTTAAATGCTTTTATACTAGTCATCATCATGCAGTACATAATCAGCTTCAACAAGTAAAATAAAGCAAAGTGAGATTATACATGCAAAGCATGTGAAATTCACCAGGATGTATATGTGCCTTACAATGGTGGAATAGTCTCCGCAGGCCTACCGGTTATATCCTCCACAAGGATGTGACCTTGAAAATAGGGTCAAGGACAAAAACAATCTAGGGATCAAAGGATAACCCAGAGGCATGTTTGCACCATTTTTCAAGAGATTTGGACCATGTATTCATGAGGTATTGAAATTGCAGAAATGTAATACTTGATCTACAAGCTGAGCACAACAACCCCCCCCCCTTAAAAATTCCAATCAATGTGGGTATAATAATGGTTTTTTTCTTGCCCGTGTGGATTCATTTAGTATTTATAGGTCCCATGAAGTTCATTGTGCAAGCTATTAACTGGATACAAACATAATATGTATATTTAAAGTATAATAATAATGTAAAGGCCAACTTTAACAAAACACGATTCACCATATACAGCATTTTTGGGCCGTCTAGGAATAAAATTTTTAAATTGCAATAACGGGCTCCAGCTGGGCTTCTGGAAAGTCCATCATGCATTTTTGTTATACCCTAAGGTGTACCAACGCAGGTATAAAGCTTTTGTTTGGTGCCCTCAGATTTTCAGTCTGGCTCATGGACTATATATTTCTGCCAAGTTTCAGAACGAGTGTCAGTATTAAAGCAGAAGGAGAGAAATCAATGGTGAAAACATACAGAACAATAAAATTAAGGAAAAAATTGCAGGTTCCATCTGTTGAATAAATTAAGGTCTGGGCCTGGGGGTCCCTAGAAGTGTCGCTCTACAATTTCAAAGCAATTGGCCTAGGGGGTTTTGAGGTTTTGAAAATCTTGCCAAAAAATGATAAATGAAATACAGAACTAAAAAATGTGTCACAAGTCAGGGATCCAGAGCATCACCACATAATAAACTTGTCCGTTTAACCCTCCCACAACCTATATTTCCACCAACTTTAAGAGCAATCTGAGTGACAGTCTTTTAGTTTGAGTATTACATCTGGGTCTACGACACATCTTTGACACCCATATAGCCAAAACCAACTTCATTGATAAGACCTCGAAGGTGAAAAACATCATAGTCAAATTTACATATGGTTGAATGACATTTTTCGGCCAAAGAGTTACATCAATTGAATGCAAATTTGGCAGAAAACTTGCTCAAAATATGGTCCAACTTTCTACGAAGTGTACAAAAACATCTGACTGCCATGTTCGTTGTCATTCATGCACACGTCACTTGCACACAACCTCTTTAGTGATGGCACCATCATTGGCGACAATACAACCTTTGCAATCACGATCTTCGCATCTCCAGTAAAATTTTATGTCCTTTTGCTTGTCAAGAGTATGCCTGTAATCTTTGTATGCCATTTTGTGCTGTCCTTTTGTGGAGCAGATTGTATCTGATCAAGACACACTGCCTTCAGCCTGATGGAACAATGGTTAGTGACTTAAAAAGATATTTTTGAAGAAGGAAGAGTTTACCCGGATTGGTGTGATCTTGGAGGAATGATTTCTCCAAGGTGTGATTAGTAGGCCTACTTTTCTACCACAATTGCTTTCAACATTGTTGATTATTTGGCGGTTATAGTAAGTGGTGCGAGCTCTATATATAAAACATGAAATTTTTTTAAAAGGTACGGTAAAAATTATTCATCAATCCAAACCTACAGTCTATACAACTTGAAAAACATGGTCAGATCCAAATTATCATCATCAACCTTCAATAGCTCCCCAGCACAGTGTTTTGGAACCCATTCACATGGATCATTGATTCACATTAAGTTCTCTCATTCGCTGTGTTTGGCATTGCTAGTTTTCCCTGATTTAACATCATTTCGGTGAAGTTTTGTTCATCCAATATCACAATTTACTCTGATTATCACAATTTTTTTGTCCATGGAATTTAAAACGTCCTGTTAGCCTGGTAACAACTGTGCATGACAGAAGTTTCAGAATGCAAGCCACTGTGTGATGTAGCTATCTGGGAGTGGCTTTTTGCTTGCAGATCATAACGTTGAGGCCCCCAACAGGCATGTTGCCAATGAACGGTCAGATTTAGTGTTGTCCCATGAGATTCCAACAATCACTCTTTGTACCTACTACATCTCTGCCACAGGTGACGAATCTATATATAAAGATCTTGGGCACAGGCCTTAAATTTGTGGCACAGTGTCCAACAAAAAGAAAGGCTATATGACAGACTGGTTCGTTCCGCTGCTACAGCCTTGCCCCCCCCCCCCTCCCCAGACTGGTTTAGCAAATGGCCGCCAGAGGGACCCAGCGACCAGGTGAAACTGCCTACTGCCTGATCCATCTACGTTACTGTTGATACTTTGTAATGCTGACATTCGCATCTTTAGGCTATGCCTACAACATATTTAGTATAAATGCTCTGCTCGCTTCTAGGTTGAGCCTACTTCCAGATTAATATTCTTCTACCACTTGATTTCATTCATGACGAAAATTTCAAGTTGATAAAACCGACCATTGACGCATTCGCAAATTAGAATACGACAATGTGTCCGTCCGCGTTACAGGTATGAATACACCATTGCGGCCAATCAGGTGCAGGTCACCACACTAAACAGTTTTTGGTTGTCTAAGATGCTCACATGTTTGGGAGCCACTTACCTGTAATTGGCCCACTGTTTCAGCTAGAGTATTACATGAAGTTATCAGTCTGTTAGTGTTGTTTGGTTTGACAGATATTTTTTCCACGATGAATTTTATAAACAGAGGGCGAATCACATATTCATACACAGTGACATAATGCTGACAAGCTGTGCTCGGTGCATGCCTTTCCTGGTAAACACTGGACCGCTGAACACTGGAATAACTTTTGATTATATCTATAGACTTGCCCTTTTTATCCTGCATGTTCTCAATGAAAGGTGTCTGCACAACACCAACTGTATCCTTTGTTTTTCAAAGTGACACAACAAAAGTTATACGCAGTAATCAGGAATCTTTTTATTCAAATCAGAATACATACATTGCATCAAGATACAGAAATAGTCAAATTATACATAAACATATTTGAGATATATTGTTACGCGCCATCAATGGATCTGCACAATCGATCGATCGCGCAGCGCCATCAATGGATCTATTGTTCGCGCAACAGTCGATAGATGGTGCTGCGCGAACAATCGCTTTGTTGAGTGAGTGAGTGTTGCTGGCGCTGCACCATTGACAGATCTGTCAAATTTAGTGTTTTCTGAGTGGCATGTCACTTTCAGTCTGTGATTTTTTTAAAACCATAATTTGAGTGCACTGACAAGTAAAAATAAATTTACTTTAAGTTTACATTCTCCAAGTACTTATAGTTCATGAACAGCCAGGCTTTCATGATTTTATTTTGCTTGTTTTAGTTTTACCTCCGAGTTTTGTTATTTTTTACAAAAACATTATGGAAATCGGTGACTGCAGTCGCAGAGTTTGTATCGTGAAACAGAAGAATATTGAATAAACGAGTGCAAGAAAGCAAAGTCTAAAAAATCATTATGCATCCTCTTTAATTGTCCACTTTCTTACTTCAAATACTTGCTCCAGTCTCAACTCAAATACTCAAAGAGTGATGGATCAAATTCCCGGATCAAATTACATACATACATAAATAAATGATATTGAGTTAGTGTACTCTTTGATTAAAAAAATAATTTAAAAAAAACTCTGTTAGACCTACCTGTGTTTAAATTTAATGGGGTTTGATAATCATAACGATAATGCGCATTTTATTTGTGGTTTTATGTGTATGTAGGCCTACATTAACAATGTGTTTGAAATAAAATCCATCTTAATAACTTTATCGACAAACCTGGCTATCAATCAATCTATCTATCTATCACACAACCAGTGATGTGGCCTTCAATTTAAACTTGGTCACGCCAGATTCAGAAATTTCAAAATTCTAAGTAAATTTCTGTATATTAACATAGTTTTGGTGATACGTAGACCTAAATGTTGGTCCGACCAGTCGGACCAATCGGACCCCAAGGCTACGGCCCTGCGTGACAACAAAGGCAGATCTGATACTAGTGTATTTCATTACAATTTTTTCAAACTAATTTATACATTGATCGGGCATTCTTGGCAAGCACGCTTGCCGGCACTTTTCCGTATGCATTTGATTCACGACCGGGTAAAGTCTAGAATCGTCGAATCCAGGCAGTTGAGCTAAAGATGTAGGTACAAAATCACGGTAATAACAAAGGCCCATACTTGGTCACTTGTACATGCATAATTGATAGGTTCCAGTTTGTATATTCAAGTCAACATAAGTTTATTCCATTCTGATTGATAGATTAGAATTTATTTAACAAATTATCCACCGACTGTGCATGCATCCATTGTCAGCGCAGCGCAATCGATCGATCGGTGCGCAATCCATCGATTGTTGCGCAAACAATAGATCCACTGATAGCGCTGCATGATCGGTCGATTGTGCAGATCCATCAATGGCGCGTAACAATATCACAATATACATATACTGATTTGGGAGACTTGTGTTAAGGTCATATATTCAGTGTTCTCTGCAGCTCAAAATAGAGGGGAGATTTACCCTGCCTTTTTCTTTTGCTCCCTGCCCTTTTTCTTTGCTCCCTGCCTTTTTATTTTGCTCCCTGCCCTTTTTTTTCTGACCTATACACCATGCCTTGATAAACTAGGGCATATTTGTCATATTTTCCCTAATTTTTAGTGATACAATTTGTAAGATGAACTCATAAAAATTCTTTACCTTAACGTGGGTACAACTGTTAAGAACTCTCTGGGTTTTGCATCAAAACTATGCCCTTTTTGTAGAAGTTGATCTTTGAGGTGCCCTTTTTGGTCCTTACCACATTAAAAATGCCCTTTCTAGATGTAATTGCCCTGCCTTTATGAAAAGCTGCAGAGATCACTGTATATTGACCGCTATCACACAAGCCACCCACATTTTAATTTCTCTTAATTTATCTTTATGCAGATAATTTTCATTGAAAGTTACGCCGTTATGCTAATATGAAAATATACAGTAAACATAATGGTGGTTTCACCCTTACAACTTACACCTTAAGTTAAGACTTTGTGTCAGTTGTATTGTTGATTGATTTTTATTATTGTTCTCTCATGCTGTCATTTTATGTACTTACATTTTGTTATCCAGGGCCTGGCGGGAGACCAGTCATATAGTCAAGTGTTATCATACACTGAGCCAGTTACCCCAGTAAAAGAAGAATAAAGTCATCAATCAATCAATCACCAGTCCAGATTCACAAAAATGTGAGCGATAATAGAGAATTTAAATTCATACCTTGTTGACTGGCCCTGGGGTGTTCATTCCAACATCTGTCACCATAGCGACAGTTTCCTTGGACGTAGTATTTGCATACCACCATGATTTCTGTCTGATATGCAACAGGTGCTTCAAGTAAGATCGCTTTGCAAGATGATACTGACGCACATTTTGGGCCACATTTTGCTAACTTTACGCTTTCGATGAAAAGGGTAAAATAAAGCAGGTGTGTGCAGCTGCAATCACAAATAAACCGGTAAAACGAGAATTGTTCGCCGGCATTCCACAGTTATCCAATCTCTGTAAGTTCATCAGGATAATTAATAATTTTATGAGGTAATCTTATGTTATGTTGGTGTCATTACAACTATGTGTGGGATGTTTTCTTTCACTGAGCATCCTGTCTTTCAGAAAATTGTATTGCCGTCTTATATACCGGATTGCATTTTTGTTTCCTTATTATAGGTGGATCCATATCCGCTAGAGGCGCTGAGGCTCTCCGCATCCATGGCTATATGGGTGCGAAAGTGTTACACAGCCTCCGGCTCAGCCTTTCAGGAACCCCAAATATAAAATTCTATTGTTCGTATGTAAAAAAGCTTAATCGGCACATCACGTGACTGAAAGGACCAATCACAAGGTGATAAACACTACCAGCGCCATGTTTGATTTTGTTCATGGAAAATTTCAACGGTGGGCGATTTTCGAAAAATTCGGACATTTGGATGCGAAGAAAACAAGGTAAGATCACTTTAAAGTATATACTTGCATACATAATGTGAAAGCTCGTGATCTAAATATTCCAATAAACTTTATTTGATAAAAATCCGACGACTCGCTCAGAAGTTATAGCTACCGAAAAAAATGGTACGACACGGAAGATGTTTGTTTACTGCCGGCGGCTTGCGTGTTGATGTTCACACCTTGCCTCGGCAAGAGTATCGACGCTTACCCGTTAAACACAAGCACATCTCTTATGTTAATCATATTTAATGTTTAATATTCGTATTGTATATAAAAAGGGCTTTAATTTGGTCTTTATTTGATGAAAATCGACCCAGCCATTCGAGATTTATAACTTCATAAAATATTGCATGCGACAAGGGAATTGGGTCTTGTATCAGAAATGTGCTTGCCGGGGAAAGGGGCCATCTTTCACCGGTAGCTGCATGGTGCATACCGTTAGTAGTGATGAGGTGATTTTTTTATCAACTTTAAACAATAAACATATATGATGTTATATATCACTGGAAAGCTCCTCTAATGGGTAATACGCAGTTGATATTTTTATTTCCATAGCATGTAGATTTTTAGATTTATAAAAGATCAAACTTTTGTGTAAAAAAAAAAAAGAAAATCATTTTCCACACAGTGACTTGTGTATTGAAACGGCGAATTGTTTTGGTCTTCTGGTCTTATAATATTACGTGTACATCCTTATAAAGCCTATATTTTCAAATTGTGTGCAACAAGAGCTTTAATTCAGTCTTTATTTTACAAAAATATGTCAAAGCACTCAAAAGTTATGACTTTTTGAACATTTCATTTGGCCATCGCGAATTCAGTTGTCTGCGTGTACCGGTGAAAGGTTCAATGGTTTGCCGGTAGGTCGTTAATGGCGGTGTAGATAGGCTACAGTAGGGATGCAGTATTTTAAACTAGAAAGAAGGGAATCAAATATGACATATTATATATCATTGGAAAGGTCTTTTAATGAATAATACGAATCTGATATTTTTGTTTCCATAACTTAAAAATTTGAAGGATTTACAGAGGACCAAACTTAAGTAAAAACAAGTCCCAGTTTACAGACACTGTCAGTGACAAGTGACAAATGAAGATGGCTTTGTTCATTTTCATATTTTCCCCCATCATTGAGTTCTTGTAAATATTATGGCATATTATATATCAATGGAAAGGTCTTTTAATGAATTATATGAATCTGATTGTTTTTCCATAACTTGAAAATTTGGAAGGATTTACAGAGGATCAAACTTAAGTAAAAACAAGTGCAATTTTCAGACACTGTCAGTCTGTCAGTGATAAGTGACAAATGAAGAAGGCTTTATTCATTTCATATTTTTTTCACCATCAAGTTCTTGTAATTTGTTTTTATTTTGAAAGCACATGAGTATAAGCACACAAGAATTAAAACAGCAGAATGTTCCATGAATATTTTACTTGATTCAATTATTGAATTAAATGTATAAATTTAGTAATGCAGATTTCCCATTTTAACATTCTTACTGGCCAACAATTTCATAAATGTTTTCTTCTGAAATAATTTTATTAATAATAATTTTATGGTACCTTTTGTCAAGTTGTAACATAATGTTGAAGTTTGTGTTTCTTTCATTTTTGCAGGATACCTGATGAAGTAGATTCAACATCTACCATGGACAAGTTGAATCAGCAAGCTGAGAAAATAAAGACTGATTCTTTCACAAATGCAGATGCACTCCAGACATTGCAGATCATTCAACAGAATAAGATACCATGGAGCTGTGTCAACAAGCTGATGTCTGATGCTTTGTCAGGCAAAATGAGTGTGTCTGACCAGACACTTAGAACTGCACTTGATGCTGTGAAAAAGCAAAAGGCTTCAATGTTGAAAAGAAAAAAAAGTCCCAAAGAAATTGATGAGTATTTTTGTGCCAAATTCAAATTTCCTCAAGCAAAGAGAAAGAGAGAAGACAACACAGAGGGAATTTCAACTGCACCAGTGGTAGAGAAAATAAGTAAACTTCAATTGTTTGAAAGTGACTGTAAAACTGAGGTCATCGGAAACCTGTCTATGGAAGTAAATACTCTACAAAGTAGAATAAGAGAGCTGGAGGCCAAGGTTGAAAGAGTGAATAAAGAAAATGAATCTCTAAAATCCCAGAATGCTATGCTGAAATTGAAAGTCAATGCCTATAACCCTAGAAGAATAGGCCAAAAAATGAAAAGAAAAGACACATCTCTCAAGCTATGGAAGGACAAATATAGAGTTTTAACAAAGAAAGTAAGCCAAGCAGAGAAGACTGAAGAAAAACTGAAAGAAACAAAAGTACAAGTGGATAGACTTAAGTGGTCAACGGCAAAAATGAAGTCTAGGAAAAAGACACTACCAAAATGGTCACCGAAGAAGCCAAGTCATTCTGACATAACCATCATCAAGAAACTAGCTGAGACAAATAAAAACCTGCAAAGTGAAGTGCGTTTTCTTGAAAATCAAGTGGAAGAACAAAAAGACAAAGCAAGTGCAGTGTCAGAAAACATAAGTACCAAAGAAGATGGAAAATCCTATAATCACATGATAAGAGAGGCTTGCTATAACTTACAAAGTTTAGGTCTGTCCCAGAGAAATGTGAAAAATGCAGTGAGAGCAGTTACCAAAAGTGTAACAGGGAAGGACCTGACTGGTGAACTACCCAGCTTAACATCTCAAAATAGATTTGCAAAGGAGATGAAAATACTATCAAGACAGCAAGTGAAAGAGACACTATCAAATGAGAAAGACATGACATTAAAGTATGATGGAACCACCAAAAAACTTGGTCATCTTGTTGAGGTGGAGGTGGCCACCAAAGAGAAGACTGTACTTCTTGGTATTAAGCAGCAGTCTGGTGGGTCAGCACAGGATTATTTTAAATCCATCAAAGACACAATGAATGCAATTGAAAATACAGAAACTCCCATTATAGGAAAGAAGACAATGCAAAACATAAGTATCTTGAAGAACATTTCAAACACAATGGCTGATAGATGCAACACTAATGGGGCAGTTGATAGACTGTTAGCAGATGAGAAGGGCGGTCACATATCAAGTTTCCGTTGTGCTATGCACCCGTTAGATTCAATTGCAAGGGTTAGTGAAAAGAAAATCAGAATCTTTGAGCAACGTGAGCAGGTGACAGAAGGCAAAAATGGACTTCCATATACAAATCGTGGAGAAAGTAATACTCAAGCTCTTATTAGGTGTGCTGCAAAGATCTTTCATGACACCCAGTACTCTTGCTCCCAAGAGATAACCCATTACTTAAGAGAACAAGGTGTTATTTCTCAACACAAAACAAGTGATTCTGTTGTGTACTATAGGTTCGTCGGGAACCGTTTCCACATACTGTTTTTGAATGCAGGTCTACTGTATCATTATGACAAGCATATCTGTGATTTTTTTGCCAACACATATCCCCCAAGGAACAGTGTACACACAGCAGTTGTAAATGCTCTTCAACTGCCAAAGTTAAAGACTTCATTACGTGCTCTTGGACTAATTGGAAAAGTGTTGACCGGTCCGTGGATGAGACTTGTTGGCTCCACGTCAAATATTCTTGACATGAACGAGCACTTCGATGAAGTGGTCCAAAAACTGTCGGCATGGTCAGAAGATGCGTCAGACCTTATTGCAGCTGACCTGCCTTGTGCCTTCTCTGCAGTCAACATTGAACAAGATGAGGTGTTGCATTCACTTATAAAGCCATGTGACAATGATACTGACACTATAACCCTGTTGCAACAAATCTGCGCAGAAGTAAAGGTCCTGCTTGAAAGACAGCTTAAGAGTCAGCTGCCAGGAGGTGAATACTGGGCACCCTCGGCAGACTTGAAGAGACAGGCACAATCATGTGAGAACACCAACATCAGCGGCGAGAGAAATTTCGCTGTGTGTGACTCAGAAATTTTTCACTCAAGAAATGCACAGAACAGTTTTATAGAAAGCAAGGTCATGTTCCGCGTCAACAAAACTGCAGAATGGTTTGATAATCAATCACCAGATATAAAAGCTGAGAGGTGTCGATTGGCTCGAAAGGGTGTTCAAATCATACTAAACGAAGATAAACGATACAGAAATGAAAATGAAAACAGCATTAAAGAGAGACTGGCTGCACATCGACAAAAGGCACATGAAAAAGAAGACAAGCAAAGAGGGCAGTACGAGAAATGGATAGAGACAGTTTTTGAAAGTGGTGGTCTGTGGGCAGATAAAGAAGAGATGGAAAGAAATCTCACTGGGCTTAAACAGAAAGCTTTATTGAATGCCTTAAAAGCACAAGTCCACATCAGAACTAAAGTTTTGAAATGTTCAGCAACCACCAAAATAACTCTTTCAAAATGCAACAAGACAGACTTGAAAGAACACCTGACAGAATTGATGGAATGTGCGGTATCAGAAGATGTACAAGATGTATATGAGCTACTGCTGCATCCAGAAACATTAGTTGGGTTCACTTTCTCACAGGCATGGGAAAGTGATGGGATTACGCAATGGTACCATGGGAAAGTACTTTCATGTGACACTATCAACCAACAGTGTGAGTTTAAAGTTCAATATGCCGGGGAGAGTGACCCATGTTACTTGACTGTTGATGAAATACTTGTCGATATTATTCGTGGGGACTTGGATCTACAACAAAAAGAACAATATTGATATACCAGTGATTAAAGTGACAATGAGTGTGATCACTTATCCGTCAGATGCAGTCCAAAATATTTAACAAATATCCTACTACATGTAGTGATTTTACTTGAAAATGTGTAATAAATCAAGTTTGTGTACTGACAGTGACAGTGGAAAGTTGATTTTATGAAACAAGTGGCGACAATCAAAAACAGCTTTAAGTTATTTATTTTTAAATGTGATTATGGGTGATATAATTTTATCATTGCATTTGTGTGGTGATAATGACTGTCAAAAACAAATTCAAGAGATTTTATTACTTGTGACTTTATCAAACAGATCTGTTTTTCAGGGATTTTGTATGCTGACAATGAACATTTTGTGTGTGATGAATTTTTATACACTCTTCATCTGCAGTATACATAAACAACATATTTTTTACTACAATTGTGAAGCTTGTTTCTTATTATTTTCTGTCCAAATGACTGTTTATTCCATAAAATCAAACATGTTTTGATTCATATGATCATTCATCAGAGTTTAGTTTGATCTTTTCAAAAAGTTTATTCAAGGAATAAAGGGTTTCATCAAATGATAATTATATAATTATTAATAATTACAAAGATAAGTATTATTATGAAAAGATACAAAGTATGCATCTGCTTTCTATCTTGAATTTGGTCATCAAACTCAAAGGAATATATCAGAATGATTTTATGGAATAAATAATCCGTCGTAGATTATTTTTAGTATTATTATTTAAAATAATAATAATAATAACAATAATTATCATTATTGTTATTAATTATTGTTGTTGATAGTTTCAAGTAAAAATAGTTTTGCTCCTGTACTTAAAAAAAAACTTGAAAAGCCTTCAAATTCCTTTCTCTGTTGGTAAGAAACAAGGGATGTAGAGTAACTTCCCTGTGTTCATTCAACCGGAACATATTTTACAAGGATTTGTGAAAATTATTCTGCTTAAAATTATTAATAAGTTCCCTATTTCAATTATTTACATTGTCATGTTATTTCATATTGGATAAATCATCATAACATAAGGGATTCTAGCCCAGCTCTCTAAAATAGGAGGTGTAAAAAGCAGTGTGGCTTGTGTGCAGTCAACTGGAACCAGTCTTCACACCTGGAGACCTGGGGTAGCAGTGGTCACACTTTTTACTGTGGCAGGGCCAGGACATTTCAGTAGAAATATAGAAAATTAATTTTTTTATAACTTCAAAAGTATTGATCATAGAATATTCATTTAAAAAGTGTTTTATTCCTTGATTGATGCTCTTTCCAGTGATATAAGTTTCATACATGAAAAATAATATTTAATTTTTTGTGGATCTACCTACTTATTATTGTATTTGTACATTTTATGGAATAAACTTCATTGTCATTGTCATTGGCTCTGTCGGTGGGCCAAACATATCTGAATTCAATTATTTAATCTCAAATAGCATGTATCAACAAAGGTAATAGTGATACTGTTGCTTGGTCACTGAGCCCGTTTTCAACAGCGGACCCTTGCTTACAGTTATTCACGCACCTTTCGGTGCAAAATAGTCAGACATGTTGGTATTATCTCCATTGCAAAATTTAAGCAGGGACTTCATTCACGGGTAGATCTGATTACCCAACAAAATCACCTACTAGAACAAGGTTAAAATACATACATTTACAGGACGATCAAGGGATTGAACGAAAAATTACTACTCAAATGAGTCAAAAGAGTGAAAAAATACAAAAATATGGAGCATTCTTGGAAAAGAGTCTGATTTCTTGTTAGACAGTTGTTGTTATTGTTGTTGTTGTTGTTGTTGTTGTTGTTCTTCTTCTTCTTCTTCTTCTTCTTCTTCTTCTTCTTCTTCTTCTTCTTCTTCTTCTTCTTCTTCTTCTTCTTCTTCTTCTTCTTCTTCTTCTTCTTCTTCTTCTTCTTCTTCTTCTTCTTCTTCTAATAAACATTTTAGTATTTTTCCAGAACAAAAATGTTCACCGTTCAATGTTTTGTGTGTACATTCGAACTTCTGTACATTTATTATGTATGTGTACCTGACATTCTTCTTTCCCATGAATTCTTTCTTTCTCTTTTCTTTGTTTGCTTCTTTCTTTCACATACACAACAGGTCATGATTTGTCATCTGCAGTCAATTACATATATTATGTACATCATATCTCGCGTTGTAGTGTCAACAATGATCCATAAATGAATCGAGGTTACAATAAAAAGTGTACGTATACATTACTAGAATAAGCTAGAGTTTCTCATTACATGATAAATTCTTGTTTGTATGCTGACACTTAGTATTCTGTTTAATCATGAATTCTTTCTTACTGTCTTTCATTTCCGTTTTACCAGCAGATTTTTTTTATGCCAAGAGACTTATTCCGCTGGCCCCCCCCCCCCCCCGAAATTTCATGTTTTCTCTTATTTGGCATTTCGAATTTCCGTTTGAATGTACAAGGTAACAACTTTTCTTTGCATGCCCACAGACATTTGCTTTGCAGTAAATCTACTGTTTTAGTTTTGTCTATATTTATACTGTGAAGCAGTTTCTGGGTATAAAATACGATAAAGTATTGGATGATGCTATTTTCATCGTACGAAGATAATGACTTGTGATCATAGTGATGCCATATTCACCGTCAGTGATAGCAACATATAACGGTATTTTAACCATATGGTGATGGCAGTCATAAATGAAGGATATTCAAAATTACCGGCATTTACATTTCTCTTGTCATCTTAGCCAAAACTCTTTTATAAGTATATTGGTAATGAATTATCTGTGCCCCATTTGCACTGATCGTTAGATTAACCTCCAATTGCAAATTCTTAAAAAAAAGGAGTTTTATTCATAACAGGGACATTGAATTTTCCAAATTATTCGTCGCTATACTCAGGACATCCAAAAGGAGAGGTCAGAATTTGCTCTAAGGTGTGTATTCGCCGCAAAACACAACTAAATACACAAACATTTGGAAGGCTAGAGCTGTGTATTCCCACTAGTTTGTATATTAAAGCAACCTTGAATAAACTTGTCACTTATGTAGCTGTGGTTATTTGATTTTTGTGAGGTGTTCAGTTATGCATTTAGATTTTAGTGTCTGAAATTTGGTGTTTCTATGTGCAGTAGTTTTAAAGTTATTAAGTTGCAAATTACAATGTAAAGTAATGGAAATACACAACCCTAGCCCTCCACTGACTTCAGTGGCCTCTTTTAGGTAGTTCTTGAACTTTCTGTTCCTGCCCTTGCCTATTGCATGATGATTTAAAATTAGGGCAATTGCATTTCCTTCTCTTGCATACCTGGACTTTCATAATTTCATTTGTGTGCAGAGAGAGAACTTTATTGACACAAACCTTGTTATAGGTATAGTCTAATAAGTAAGATGCGTGTGATACTTGTATTTACAACACACATACTTGTACTGTGAGGAAATGCAGTGTACACTTGGAATTTACTTTTTAGGGATTAATGACAATTAAATGGGAGGGGGGGGCGTGTAACACTAATCATTGAAAGAACTCACCTCAAAATAAGAGTCAGATTTTGAACGGTGTACAATAGGCCATTTGCGCATGCAGATTTTGACCGCTTAAATTCAGTGTCTCACAGAAAGTTGCCAATTGCTTACATTTTTGGTGTTATCACAATGGGAACTGACAGGCTTTCGGAAAATGTACACTTTTGTATACTTTTTTCTATTTTTCCGAGCTGAAGACCCCCTCAGGTAAAAAAAAAAACAAAAACAAAAACAAAAACAAAAAAAAACCACACAAAAACACACAAAAAACAAAACAAAACAAAAAACAAGACGTGAAAATAAATTGTATCTCTCGCATTAAAATCAATAAATATACCTCTCCCCTTTGAATTTAAAGCATACGTTAATGGCAATATTTGCAGCATTTGCAGTATTTCACGACAAAATCCAACTTGCTGCCTTTATTTAGTGGTTCATCCACTGAAATAATCCTGCAAAATTGCAAGACATCATAGATGATGTTTCTTTGATTTCCTGTCACTGTTTCAAGTGATATGTATTGGTACCATTTATACTTACAAGGAACAAACAGGTGTTTTGTGTGTTTTGAGTGCCAGTTTGTCGCTCAATGTCGCGAACCTTCGTGTCTAGAACGCTCATCTTTGATCCAAACTCGTTACAGCAAAACAACGGGCAACCGCCCCCTTGTATAGACGCCGGGAACCATTTACAAAAAATGCGAATATTTCCAGAGAAGCTCGCCGCCCAGTGCGCCATTGGAACCTGTTCAAGCAAACAAAAGCTTGGATAATGTACAAAACAATAAGTAATAACCACCAGCCTTTGTCCGAGTAGCGGATAGGGTGCCATGTATCGTGTTAGCCCATACTTAGCAATTTTAGGGTTGTGTTGATGCAAAATACATCAAAGTTCACTCTTTAAAGTATCAAGGAGCCCAGGTTCCTTGCACATAATCATCATGATAGTCCTTCCTGACGTTCCTTCCAATTTCGGTAAAACGGTGTAGTGTAACTTCAATTTGGTTCAATGCTTTTTTATGCTTCTGGTACAACAGCTTTGAAAATAAATAACAATAAAAATATTTCATAAGTAGATTAAGTAATAATGCTGCAGGAAGAGTGACTATAAAGCTTCAATTAAATGTGTGAATTCCTAATAATTGCCGCCTAAAGTGAAAGGGTCTTTGTCTGTTCCTAAGTTCGCCAGAGCAGACGTTACCTTTTTACGATTGCAGAGAACACACGGATTTTAGTGGGTCCAATGAACAACTGAATTGTCCCCCCCCCCCCTGCAAAAATGTGCTATCTGTGTCTTTTTCTATCTCTCTCTCTCTCTCTCTCTCTCTCTCTATATATATATATATATGTATATGTTATATATATATCACTTAAAAATAATGGGGACATAAAATATGCACTAGATATATCACATGCAAAACATGCGATATTCCATTCCGGCGTTTACATTGAAGTACCTGCTTTCTCCTTGGGTTACTGTCAGAAGCCTTACCTGACCATGACATCACTTCCTGGATGGCTGCGACAAGCCACCCGGGATATGTAATAGTCGCTTATATGATGATGCCATCCATGCTTGCTTTTGAGTCTTGTGCAAACTTAAATATGAATCTGGCTGACTATAGTTGAGCTCAGATGGTGTCTCGCAGTCAGATTTACTTATTATTATTATTATTATTATTATTATTATTATTATTATTATTATTATTATTATTATTATTATTATTATTATTATTATTATTATTATGATAAATCATTAAAGCCTCCAATATTTAAATAGCACAAATACCGACACCAGAACCAGTGCCAAGCAACAGGAAAGTTACAGTAGTAGCTCAAAAGTTCCCATGTGGCTTTCCCAATTGTCCAGAAACATTCAAAACTGTCGCTCAGCTTCAAACTCACAAATTTGCGACAGCTCACATAAATATTGACAGTAGGCTCTAAGCGCATGAAAGACGCGTAAACTATGCAATCGGTACAGGGTCTCACTTTGAAATCACCACGTGAAGGCCAACGTTATGGTACACAACACATCTTTTAACACGCTATTCAAAAGAGTAGGTTGTTTTCGTAAGTGCACTTTGTATACCTTATGAAGTAGAAATACATGAACTGCATAGAACAGGCTTTCATTTTATTATCATCGTCGCTGAACACATGTTGGAACATGCTGTTACAGGTATTTCATTTTATTCATTTATTTTTGATTAAATAAAACATGCAGATAAAAAGCCAGGAACTTACTTTCACGTTGGTATTTTTTGTGATATTTTGAGTAGATATTTTAACCCAGTATTTTTGGGTTCCTTTGATTTATTCTTGTGTCAAACTGAGGACTGAGTCAGCTGCCTTCCTGAATTGTATGCTCCTGTGACGGTGTGATCAAAGTGCTTTAAGAATATATTGCTATCAGTATCAAAGGGGTGACGGAGATAGGTTAAGTGCACATGCATTTACACAGAAAGTAGATGCTGTGTATGCTTTTCCAAAGTACACTTAAGGGGCAATGTGAGGTGGATGCACCACACAAATAGACCTTAAACGAATTAGTCGGTAGCTCTAAAATGTCGTGCTTTTGTTAAATTAATATCGGTAGCCCTGAGACCTCCCCCCCCCCCACGTCCTAGGATGGTAACTGTGACACTGACATGATCTTTTAACAACCTGTCTTAACCATTATGCTATTAGATCCGTGGCAGCTTAACTACCTCTTCCTTTGTGTTGGCCGAACAACCGGAACATGCACCTGGGAAACTATTATGCAAGGGGTGATAATACATCGGAAGTTGGAAATGATTGTTTAATGTTGTTGTAAGATTGCTGAGCAACATGAAGTTCAAAGTATAAGAGAATGTTAGTGTCTTAAAATCACATACATTCAGGATGCTTCAAGAAGGAAAAAACACCCTTACCGTGGGTTCTTGTGTCAAAATGAATAACAAATTACTCCACGCTACTCGCGTCGTGGGCTCTTATTCCTTCTGACATAAGAAGCCACCCTTTGCGTGGTGTCTCTTTATCATATCATATACATACACTCTTTAAGGAAACAGGAAACCAGTCGTACCTGACTCCCCTGCTGCTTCTATACTGCCTGACCACTTCTGGGTTACAGAGCTTTTCCTCCAAAGTGGGAGCTCTGAGCACAGCTGCTTTCTCTTCTCCGTTGCCCAGAGAAACACCTTGCAGGGAGAAAGTCTGATTAACTGTACACGTTAAACTCCTTTACAGACATTTACTTTTCAAAAGCCATATAATGTGAAATAATAGGGAACGAGAATGAAAAAAATCAAATTTCAGATGTGTATATCTCATTAATATACCGTTTTCACTGCATGGCGAATTCAGAGAGAGAGAGAGAGAGAGAGAGAGAGAGAGAGAGAGAGAGAGAGAGAGAGAGGAGAGAGAGAGAGAGAGAGAGAGAGAGAGAGAGAGAGAGAGAGAGAGAGAGAGAGAGAGAGAGAGAGAGAGAGAGAGAGAGAGAGAGAGAGAGAGAGAGAGAGAGAGAGAGAGAGAGAGAGAGAGAGCTACCGAGGATCGTTACCTCTTTTTGTCGCACAGGGAGTAATAAGTCTCGTCAGGCTTTTGTTTGATGGCTCTTGTCCTTGGGAGTGACTCCCCAGAACAGTTTAAATTGTACCCAAATTTTCTTCAAATCCATGGCGAGTACACGTAGCTTCTGGAAGATTCGCTATTTTGGTCCCCACCAGGTTCTGTGCTCCTGGACCCCACTGAGAGCCCATGAGGCCTCCAAACCCCACGCTTTTGTACTCTACTCTATATGCCTTCCGAAAACTCCAGATTCGCCACTGATTCTGCAAGAGTCAAACTTGCTCAGTCAAGAGTCTATTGGAGCACACCGTCCGTGACAAATTCTTAAACATTCTACACACGCATGGGTGTCCTCGTATCACATTCTATGCTGCAACGGCATTATGAGCAGAAACTTCAGCTTCGTATGTTTCGTTTTTGTTTGTTTTTGTGACCATTTTGCCTTTATATTTTCAATCGTTATCACAAGTATGCCCTAGGTGATACCGTGCATGCTCTGGCAAAGTTATAAGCTCGCACGATGTGACCTCTGACCCACCAATGATACTGTCCATGGTTGGGTAAAACTCCACTTTAAAATGTTTCCATCTGTTCAGTGAGTAAGTACCAGCCAATTTTTTTCGCATTTCAGACCTACGATATCGCAGAGTATATGATTGGTCTTTTCGTTTACGCAATAGATTGGTTTTAACTTAAGTAGAAATATGAGAAAAACGCCACAAACCACGAGTCACTGCCATTTGCCTTGACGACAGGCATCACTTCTGAATCACTACTCGCCTAATGTTGAGGCAAATTGTAGTAACTGTTTGTCCCCTTGGCCTGTCCTTAAAAGGAGAGGCTGACATCGGTTCATCGCGTTTTGTGCAAATAACACGAAATGCACTAATTTGCCATACTTGGGGCCTGACAAGACAGATAAACAGATTGAAAACTGTAAAAAACTCTTGCCTGAACAAACACGCCAATACACCAAATTTGACTTCATGTTTGCAAAGAGCATACTATTAGTTTAACTATATTAAACTGAAAGTCCGATGATGGTTACTAATGTGAGCAATAATGGGAAGAAGGGTTTCATCTGGGCCACTTGCACAGTCATAAATGGTGAAAAGTTTTGTTTTTGATTTCGGGAAAATAATAAAATCACCTTCAGAAACTTTGTTGTCACAGGCTCTATCATTTCAACATATCTCCTAAAACTAAAATACGCACACTCGTTAAACTTCAGTTTCCCTTGAAATCGTTTTAAAACTAGAAAAAAATCATAACGAAGAACATATTTCGACATAAGTCTCCATCACAAAAATCATCAAGGCAAGAAAACAGGAGGAAAAATCTTGTTTAAATCCAAACTTCCTAACAAGATTTAGAGAAAGTATGCCAACACTTATATTTTAATCGTACATGATTTCTTAATACAATTGGTAGCATGAAATATCCCGTGTTACAGTGAGCGGCAACCAAATAACAGGTCCAAAATTACAAACGTGGTCAGTGTGGGGGTATGCAAGATTGGACAAATTGGTTTTATCTTTTTTTCTGGAGGGGCAAAATACTAGTATCCTTCCCTATCTCTCGAGAAATAATTCTTCTGACCAATACCTACACAATTATGCTGTCACGGCAGACCAGTAAACACCCGTCTGTTCAAAATTACTGTAAGACTCTATCAGTTCACTGGTCAGCTGGACAATGGAATAAACACAGGTGAAATATAGTCTACGTTTTTGAATAAGAGCTCAATGGACCAAACTTATCGAGCCGACATATGTGTAATTGAGGTACATATGCGTATGCATATATGGTCTTCGCGTATTTAGAGCATGATTGCATCGATGTTCAAAATAGCAGCTTTCACAGTCATGTAAATTTATCTTAAGGTACTTTATACATGTATTATCAAGTCTCAAGACTTGAATAAAGGATCGGCTCTGGTGTCAGGTTTTGTATTCATTAATGTGTGGTGGGATGGTTTGGTTGATGTATGTTGGGCTCATGCTGGGATTTATACCTTTTTGGGATCCATACATTGTATAAATCTTTGTGTTATATTTCTTTCCATTCAAAAACGGGATCGTGGACATTAGGAGCGCGTGTGTGTTTTCGAAGTTAGAGAATTTAGGACAGAAGTATGTATCTGTTAATAGTAGTAATTGAAAACATTTTTATGGTGCATGGAAATACAAAGATTAAATGCAATACAGAAATATGTCGGTGATATACGTGTATGGCTGCAGGAAATGGTACCTGTCGGGGGGGGGGGGGGGGGCTGGTGTACGAATGTTACAAATATCCAAATAGCATCAATATCCCTAACAATAAATGCAGCATTTCATCAGGACAATCAGGCCAGTGAATTTCGTTTTACTTCTGTGAGCGGGCAAACGATGATTTCTTAACAAATTTATATGTCAGTTACATGCCCTTGGGAAATATAGTGAGAATGAAACTTTGTGCCTGCAATTTTCTCACAAATCTCCATGCAATTACTATGACGAAAGCCAAATATCATCAAATCCCCATTCGACAAAAACTAAAAAGGCATAATCTATCTATCTATCCATCCATCCATCCATCCATCCATCCATCTATCTATCTATCTATCTACCTACCTACCTACGTATCTATCTATCTATCTATCTATCTATCTATCTATCTATCTATCTATCTATCTATCTATCTATCTATCTATCTATCTATCTATCTATCTATCTATCTATCTATCTATCTATCTATCTATCTATGATTCAATTCTCGATATTTGACACAATTTTGAGATGTAGTTGATAGATGAGACGCTAAATTAACTTCCCGTTTCCAACATTAAAGCCATTAATTATACAGCTTTACTTTCAATTCGCAGCTGGTGCAGCACACACACCGTGGAACCCAAAACGAGGAGAAAAGATCAGCCCTCGGTGCTTCTGCCCAGGAAACCTGACAAAATAAGACTAAAAGACCCTGTTCCTAGGCATTTCTCGACAAAAGCGCCGATACGGGATGTTCCACATAAATTAAAGCTGTGTGGACAATTACAAACTTGTTTAAACAAACCTGCACTAGAAAGGCGTGTACACGGAATCCACTGTAGTAATACACATTTTTTTTGCACCAGGCTCTGTCAAAGCTGCATTCGTGAATGAACGTCGAGATACAATAATTTGAACATTTCACGGTTGAGATGGCTCTGTCTTGTGCGCTGAAGAACAAGATCCGCAAAAGTGAAACACAATACATAAGCATGTGTATCTCTGGCATTCTACAGAATGTTGGCATATATTTATGCTTCAAAAAAAATTGCTAACATGGTGTATGAAACCATTGAGCACGGGTTACACTCATGAGCACAGCTGCACTCATTGTTCGGGTATACAAAAAACCACACGCCTAGATCTGTTTAACGTACATACTCAAAGACATATTTTGTGACACGATTCACAAAGATTATCAAAATTTCCTTTGAACTCTGAAAGCAGTGTTAGCAAGATATTACAAGCTTCTCATGCGGAGTTAGCAGTTAATGCAAGATCTGCAGGTACGTTGCCATCTCCGCTTTGTCAGTGTACAAGCAACATACTTCATTTCTTCTGTTAAACATGTTGCATCGCATAAAACTAGATCAATAATGCAGGGCAGGAAAAGCATTATGTGGCCAAAGCAAGCATCGCTATATAAATTTAGCATCTTTTTTCTCACTCTCTCTCTCTCTCTCTCTCTCTCTCTCTCTCTCTCTCTCTCTCTCTCTCTCTCTCTCTCTCTCTCTCTCTCTCTCTCTCTCTCTCTCTCTCTTTCTCTCAAAAATAAAAAAAAATGCAATGCAGTGCAAAACGGTGGAAAAGCCACCTGGTTATTCGGAGACGTAGCACACTAAAACCTATCGATTTTAAGAGTTTGGTTTAACAAATAGTGGGATGGTACGGAATACATTTTGTATAAGATTATTGCTGTCCTAAAAGTGGCAAGACGTTGTTTCGGTGGAAAAAGTGTTCACCCAATTACAGTACGCTTTGATGTATCATTTTTTTTTTATTGTTCTGTGGTATGGGTATTTATTTACCTATTCTAATGCATTAAAATTGCGACATATGAAAAATGCGAGTAGACTTTATATTTTTCTACCTTTAACTACACACTGATTCCCTGATTCCCGTATTTTCTAAATTTATAAATTTAAGAATCTCTAGCATAGACACTTTTATCGCAAAGATTCTCCTATATACATATACTATTAAGGTCAAAATGTATCTGGTTCTTTTTGCGACACGAAATCTATTTACTGAAGTCCATTTCAAGAATATAACACCAAGCAAGATTTTTATATGTTTAAGTTCTGAACAAATTTGGGTATCTTTCTATCATACTTCACGTACTCATCATTTCAAATTCGCTTTATATACATATTCAAAAGCCTTATACCATATATAGTATTTTATCTGAATCTAGATGTAAGCTTTTTGAAAACAAATTTATGTGGTTGCTAGCATTGGGTGTTTTGATAGAAGGATATCTATGGTTTTTATGCAGCATGGCGGAAAGCTCCGCAATTTGTTTTGACAATCCCATTAACGAACCGCAGTTATTTACTCCCTTTGATTTGTAGTGTCTTACCTGTCGAGGTTCAACTTCAAAGAAGCCTGACGGTTTTCCCCCACACCGCTGTTTACAGTATTAATCCACTGATTCCTACTTAAAGCTTCTCAGCCATGGAGGAAGATGTCCTTACGCTTGTGTCTCTCTGAATAGCATGCTTTACTCCAGTATGATACAAATTAATAAAATTTTTATCACCACGTTTATACCTGTTGCTTCCAGTAACAATTTTTATATTACCAACTGTAATAATGTCAAGCTATCGGCAATATTAATACCATGAACTTCGCCAGGCTAAAAACGCCAGGCTACAAACGATCCTATCTGAAAATAAATTGTGGAAAGTATAGAAATCAGGTGTATTGGTTGATTCATGTTTTATGTACCGAGTGTTTTTTCTCAAAACAGACACATAACCCAGTTCAGCTGTTACAGGGATACCTTTAGTCCATGCATTCGCAATTGGTTTAAAAATGTTTATTTCAAACACAATTTGGAAGCAAGAGAGACCTATATTAGGTCCTCATGTATTTGAATTTGCATCCCATATGTAAAAATGCAAATACATGTATGTACTCTTATAATTACTGACCTTATGTAATGTCAAGAATTCTTTTAAAACCAGTAAATCACAACAACATCATCCATTAAAAAAATTGGTACAAACTAAAATGAGGAGCGTTCTGGCCGAGTTTTAACCAAAGTGGTTTTGGAGGTTTAAAAACTTACAAACATGCACAGAAACTGAAGTACCGATGGTTGAATAGCTTGGCAATTAAAATTTTAACATACCAAAAAGTCCCAATCAGTGATTTTTTAAACAACTGGCGATGTACCTGAGTAGTTTCAGAGTGTTTTTAAACAATATTCTTCCGGTTCTGCTTCTACACAAATCTTTAAACTGCATTAGCATGTAAGTTTCTTGGGTCTATAATAAATTTGCATTAAAGTCACCTTGTAGTATGGTTTCGGCTCGGTGTTATAAAGATATCCAGAGTTCAATGACGTATCTTCAAATCTTTTAAAGAATGATGTTTATTTTGGTGGTCCATAACACGTGCCCACTAGTATTGGCTTTGTTTTGGTTAAGAAAATTGCAACCCACACTATTTCAAGATCGTTTTCAATGTCTGATCGATGGTGATCTATAAGTGAAAAAACAATACAATAAATTGAGAAATCAAGTACAGAGGTATAGTGGCTCAATGGTGCCAACCAAAAGTATTTTTTATCTCGTAATTGCGAGATTTTATCTACTAAGCTACAGTGCCAGTTGTTCAAAAAATCATATGTGGTGGCTCAATGGTGCCAACCAAAACTTTTTTTTTTATCTCGTAATTACGAGATTAAAAAAAATGGTTGGCACCATGGAGCCACCTTACAGAGGTTAGTGAAAAAAGTAAAATCTGATAATTTTGTAGACCAAGTGCATGGAAATGGAAATAACAGCAAAGGTCTATGGCGTATTTGAAATTCTATGGGGTACCAACAGAAAACCGTGAAACAAGGTAAATACAGCCTAAGGTCATACAGTGGTGAGATTTGTCAAAATGACAAACAGGTATCTGGGATGTAAAACACTCTTTATATCATTAGCTGAAATGCTGGTAAAGACTCTCCCCAAAGCAAAGGGAAAGCTTGGTCTAGGAAAGGTAAAGAGCTTCTATGAAAGCAAAGGCGTCAGTAGAAAATGGTTTCTGTCTACATGAGGTGGCTGAAGATTCTATACACGGGCTTTTGAAGAACATAGAAAGCGCAAAAAGCACTGGCTTGGATAACACACCAGCTAGGCTACATTATTAACCTCTCTATCAGGACAGCACAAGTTCCAAGTGAACTTAAATCAGCTAGTACCCCTTTATTACGATTATATTTGGAATAAAGACTCATTCATTCATTCATTAAAAACAAAACAAAACAAAACAAAACAAAAAAACAAAAAAAACAAAAACAAAACAACCCCCACCAAAAAAAAAACAAAGAAAAAACAAAAAACCAAAAAACCAAAAACAAAAAAACAAAAAAACAAAAACAAAACAAAAACAAAAAACAAAAACAAAAAACAAAAAACAAAAAACAAAAAAAAAAAACAAAAAAAAAAAAAAACAAAAAAAAACAGGATAGATTTGACGCTAGCAACTATGGACCAGTATCTGTTTTGTGTGTTTTGTCAACGATCAATGAAAGGGCCATAGAATATCAACTCTGCAGTGCCTCAAAGAGAAAGGTTTGTGGTACAAGTTCCAGTCAGATTTCCGTTCCCAGTAGTCGACAGACACTTGCTTATTACACCTTACCGATTTTGTGAAGGAGAATACTGACATTGGAGTTATGACTGGTTTGGTCCTATTGGATTTATGAAAGGCTTTCGACACAGTTGACCATCAAATACTATGTCATAAGCTATCATCAATGGGCCCAGACAGTAATTCTGTGAAGTGGTATGAATTGTAAGTGATAGATCACAGGTAGTGAATGTAAATGGAAAATTATGTAAGTGATAGATCCCAGGTAGTGAATGTTAATTGAAAACTGTCTGATGTAAGATTCATTGCACGTGGTGTGCCACAGGGGTCCTTCCTAGGGCCCCTATCAGTTCAGATCTACATGTATGTAAATGACACGGAGATGGGCGTCAACTGTGGTTTCATGCTCTATGTAGATGAGGCAGCCCTTTTAGTCAGTGGCAAAGATGTAAAAAAAATTGAACAGAGATTAAGTGACAACATAGAATTCACAACTTGAATGGCTAATTGACAACAAATTATCGTTACATCTTGGAAAATGAAATCCATATTGTTCGGATCTAGAAACAGAATAAAAACCACTATGTGATCAGTTTCATGTACAGGCAAAAGGATCTAACAGAAACAAATGGTAAAATATTTAGGTCTTTACACAGGCAGTTCATTATCTTGAGACGTGACTGGAAAGGAGATTATCTCAAAATGCAACAGCAGACTTAAAATTTTGTAGACATGCACACCAAAAAGTCATTATGTCTCTTCTTGACCCAGTGTCACTACGATTATGCATCTTCCAGCTGGTACCCATCGGTCTCGGCTACCTTGAAACATAAATTACAAACCAATTAAAAGAGTCAAATTTGTGCTCAGTAAAGGACCTAGGGCACGTGCAGACAGCGATGAACTACAGAGGGTAAAGTGGCTAGATGTAGAGAGTAGATTAACTCAAATAAAATTGAACAGCATGCAAGTCGTACACCTGAGGTCTCTACAATATCTGAGAGAGAAGTTTGAAAATTATGCAAACAGAAGTAGATAATACACAAGAACTTCATATATGATGTTTAAATTAACTGGATACCAAACACACATGGGGCAAAGTACATTTACGTGGACAGGAATAAAGCAGCGGAATGACCTGCCTACTCATATTCGGAAAATAGAAAATCATAATTTATTCAAAGCCACAGTAAAGCAATACCTTTTAAATAAAATGTTCCTGGAAACAAAGTATACCTCTTTTACTGAACCACCACCCGCTTCTTTCTGTACAATAAGCGAAAAAAAAAAAAGATAATAGGGACTTCTTATACAACCTTGTGCGTTGTAGGGTAAAGTGACACATGTATGATATCTGGAATGTTTTATACCTTTACTTATACCTGATACTGTTGCATGTTTCTTTATATATATATATATATATATATATATACATATATATATATATATATATATATAAATTTGGTTGACTGCATCAAGAAACGACGTAAAGGACAACCATGGAAATAAATTAAAAATTTCTGGGGCCATCCTAGGTTCTTTTTAACCCTAATTGTATGTATTACAGTCAAATGTAACTATATGAACATGAAACAAATCAAATCAAATCAAGTCGAATTGGAAACAAAATCATTAACTGGACTTTTCCTTACCTTTGGATAGTAAGTTTTATACTCTTCTTCACAAGGGTGGGTCCTTTTTATGACCCCAACCGACATAGAGGTATTTCTTTAGGCAGTTGAATCTCAAAAATATTTTGTAGTACAACTAATAATAGATTACATTATAGAAATATCTAAATTTAAGACAGTTAAGAAATGAATTTCAAATTGGTTTCATAAAAAAAAAAGAAAAAAAAAAAAAAAAAAAAAAAAGAAAACGCTAGAACAAGCGAGCACATTTTAGTTCTAAGGACGCTAATTGATAAATACATAAAATTGTGCAAAAAGGGAAATATTTATATGCGTCTTTTATAGATTTTAGGCAAGTTATGATTTGGTTTGGCATGATGGGTTACTTTACAAACTTTCAAAATATGATGTCAGTGGAAAGTGTAACAATGTTATTAGATATATGTGTATATATATATATATATATATATATATATATATATATATATATATATATATATATATATATATATATATGTATTGGGGTTTCGGCACAACTGAAACAAAAAGATGGATTATCAGAAAATATTACTTTAAATAACGGTTTAAGACAAAGATGCACCCCGAGTCCCACCCTCTTTAATATATGTATTAATGACTTTCCTGATATTTTTGATACTCAATGTGACCCCATTGAACTGTGTAATAAAACTTTTAACTGTCTCTTTTATGTAGATGATTTAATATTACTGTCTGAAAGTGAATCTGGATTACAACATTGTCTCCACAAACTATCTAAATATTGTACAGATTGGAATATGATCATTAATGTTCGAAAATCTATAATTATGAGCATTAATAAATCTGGCCGAAAAGTAAAATGTAATTTTGGCATGGGAAATGATACGTTTGAAGTGACTAAAACATCTTGTTATTTAGAAATCGAAATTAAATCCGATGATTTCATTTACAAATGCTATGAAGATGCTCAACAGCAAAGCTCACAAGGCTATCGGCAGACTTAAAAGATTATTTTTAATACAAATTTAAGTATTAACATACTATTACGTTTATTTCATACTTTGGTATCTCCAATCCTTCTGTATGCTTGTGAAATGTGGGCACCCTATTATGATATCACCACTTAAGCTTCCAACGTTTCTGTCTTGGGGTACATAACAAGTCATCAAACATAGCAGTACTTAGTGAAGTGAGAGTATATCCAATGGTGTTAAAAATATTCAGTTTGGTGTGTAAAAATTGGTTTAGAATAGTTCATATGAAACCTTATGATACGTTTCTTTGTACTGCTGAAAATAAACACACTGACAACTTTAATTGGTTAACGCCTATTCGGAACACAATATTTACTTTTGGTTATCAAGGAATATGGGAAAGTATCGCATTATTAACAAACGACTTTCCAAAGTTAAAATTCAAGAATAGAGAATATTTCAAGCAACATTAGGAACGAGGCATGCGAATGAACTCGGACTCCGATGAAAAGCTACGGTCATATGCCAAATTCCAAACTCATTTCAAAATAGAGAACCGTTCACTTCATATTAAAGATCGGACTTTAAGAAACAAAATTACGCGATTCACAATAAGTGCACATAATTTGAAAACTGAAACAGGAAGACACAGAAGACCTCAGAAAACACCTTTGGCTGACGGAATTTGTGAAGATTGTAGTATTTTAGAAGACGAAACGCATGTGGTACTCTACTGTTCCAAATTTAACTGCGAGAGAGAAATATTATTTAAAAACTTGTCCGACCTTTTCCCAGCTTTTGCAACTTCCAGCGATTCAAATGAATTCAATTTCATCATTGGCCTTAATGATCTTCCCTGACATCACAAAGAACAGGGGGTCATTCTCAAGCAATTATAAATTGTTATATTAGGATATTAGATAAACGGAGTGTTCTTTTGATTGATTTATAACTGACGTTTTTGCTCTCTCTCGAGGACATTGTAGCGTGTTGTATGTGCATTGAGTTATGTTGTATTTGTACATGTATTTGTGTGTAATGTGTGTATTTTTGCAAAATGTCAATATTGATGTTGATGTCGCAAGTAAAGTTCATTTCACTTCATTTTACCATGCACGTGGCCTATCGTTTGCCACCTTGGTAAACAAGAGTGGAATGAATATCACAATTACTTTCAATTCTTCAAAAAAAACGACCAAAATATCATTTCTGTGTCATACAAGAGCAAACTGAACGTTGTAAGTGAAGAATGCAAAGCAATTACATGAATTAATAATTTATTTTGCCTCTAGTGTTTATTAGGACGCAGTAAATGACAAATAGTCAGTTTATTGTCAATAGTACAGTTACTGTGGGTCTAATCTTGACAACCTGCTTCGGACAATTATGGTAGACGTTTCACGTTTTACACGAGTTCACAGTTTTAAACTTGGTGCACGGGAGGATTTTCTTCAGATGTGTTCGAAAGATTGTCCCCGTGAAACAGTGAAGAAAGAAGTTGATGGCATGATTTAAAATGTAAGGAATATGAGAAATGTTGTTAAATGAATATATTACAGCTGTATCGAAGAAACGCGGGTCCTGGGAATGTTGTAATGCAGTAACCAAATAATCTGCTATTACTTTCGGCAGGCGGAGAACAACAAATACAATGGCGACTGCCAACAACATAATGGTCAGCTGATTGTCTTTGTTGGTTGTTGCGTTTACTGTCTTTGCCGCAAGCTGTGCACGTCGAAACTTAGCGGCCTGGTTCACTTTCCAAATGATCAGACTGACCAGCACTATGATAATAATATTCGGCAGAATGGTGCTTCCAACGACGTACACGAGCCATTCCATGATATATTTAAGGTCCCAGCGATTTTCTGAGCCCGAGGCTGTATGGCTGGAACAAAACCCACTCGCAAGCTTGTTGTTCGGTACATAGTAGACAGTCCACCAAGCATATACACAGAGACAAGTGGAAATTACCGCCAGTCCAACCGTAAATAATTTTGCTCTACCTGTTGTGCACATTGTTGATACCTTTAGAGGAAAGAAAACAGCCAGGAAACGTTCAAAGGTTATAGTTATTGTCAGGTAGCAAGACAGGAACCAAACCGTGTACAAGCAGTGTACGAGAATACGACACGTGGTCTCAGAGCTGGGTGAAATATTAAAACCTGTCCACTGCGACCATCTGCTTGCTGACGTAAAGAAAAATATGGAAATCAGTATAACGTTATCCACAAATTCCAATGACATCAGATAATATCCTGACGTTGATTTACTTAGGGGTGATCTAAACAGTACGATTATTGAGAGAGTGTTGAAGAACAAGCCGAGAGGTATGATGGCCTGTAAAGAGTAAAACAATATGTTTTCGCTGAGCACAGTGAGCCATACCCAGGATGTCTCGGGGTCTGGCGAAAAAGTCGTAACATTGACTGACGGCAATGCGGCAGTTATTGTCATAAAATGTGTCATTGTGCTTGAGAGTGACTATCGTGCTTCAGCTTAACAAAACCAGTGCAGCTTTAAAGGAAGGTGGTCAGGATGATACATTAGCGTGGACCAGGATAAACACTAATAACCAATGAAATCTCAATGCGAAATCACGTGTCCTTGTGGTGTAGATATCATTAAGTGTAAGGTGTTTCTTTACTGGAACTTTTTTTTTTCAATTACAGCTTATGCCTTTATCGTGTCTGATGTAAGGAAATGCGATGCCAAGCGAGCAGGGTATGTTGCGTTACAGTGTAAAAATTATTACATAATATTATAAATGAAAGGTACCAGCTCGCATCTAACTCAGAATGAGCTATACATGTAAGACTGTATTTGCGAATTGGTTTCTTTGCGTAGAAAGTCGTACGCAGATTTTTTAAAATTTTTTTATTTTTTTTAATACAACATGCAAACATCCATAAAATATTACTGTAATCATTGAATCCAAAATGATTAAAAACACAGTATCAAGATTAATGCCAAAAAAAAAAAAAAACCGCCAAAAAGAGGACAACAAAAAATTTCCATCTAACCATTATGGCTCGACCTGCGCCTTTGGTCGGATGTACCACTTTTAAGCTTTACTTGCTTTACGCAGATTGATAGAATTTCCTTCATTTAACCCAGCTCTGCTGTCAACCTCGCCATCTTATTTCTGCTGTCTGTGCCCAAAGAGCAGGATTGATTGTAAAAGGTACAAATGTGTCAGAGATGGACGATTTCTTTTATGAGTAAACTGAGCTCTCTGTTTACAAATTGGGATTGTTCGTTCCAGCGGCTAGAAATGGCTCGCAGTTTTTGACAGGCCTACCAACTTGCCACTCTCTTGCGCTCAAACTGGTACAATGTCGACTAGAATCGACTGATAGCGATGATGCTTTGTATTGCATCTTTATGAAGATTGGATTGTGAGGTGAAGCTTATATAGCGTTGATGTTTCAAATACTACAAAGGTCATGTTATTTCAACTCGCAAAGCGAAAGGAAACATTTTCAATGAGAATCTGTCGTAGTCACCATGTACATATGATGTTCCGTGTAGAGAAAAGAATACTCTGTATACCTGTACTGCTTGGTGGCCTGCCTCGAACTACAAAGAATTAAATATTTTAGCTCGTCTTGAGTATATATATATATATATATATATATATATATATATATATATATATATATATATATATATATATATATATATATATATATATATATATATATATATATATATATATATATATATATATATATATATAACATCAAACAGTTTCCTTTTACAAACAGATGACCAAAGTTGAAGGGATGGGGAGGGGGGTCCATCTTGACAAAACGGCGCCACCTGATGCTCATTCAACACGGCAAAATGCTTGCACACGCTCTCTTAGTGAATTTAAAGCCAGAGAAAAGCTGCAAGCACTTTACGTTCTGAATGTAGACCTGGCACTGCCACCGGGCGTTCTTACTGTTCGATATGTTCCTATTGTCGATAGGGTGGCCAGAAACATTGTTATTATGACTTGCTAATCTATCTTTATATGTAATGAGTTGCCGGTCTCGGAGCTGTAAAATTTGGTGCGACGGTGTCTAGCTCCGTTCCCCAGCGTCTCCGTTACGAGGGTAAACGCATATTTGGGATCCTTCGCTATTAGCACACTTTTCAGAAAACGCACACATATTATATTTTAATAATCGCAGAGACCATAGCTTTTTGGATTTTTAACCGATTTCATGGTCACTTATATATGTACAAACAAATATTTGCCCCGCTGACCCACTCCAAACTTTATCTGTGATGAGTTTTCAGTTGCTGTTATCAAGAATTGGAACATTGTTTTTGCAAGCTCGTCACTAGAAATGAAATATCTTGCACAGACTACCTGCGATCGTCAAGAAAAGACAACTTAGTTTATGTTTTACCATGTAAGTACAGCTTAGAACTTGAAGTCTCTGATTTCTAACAATAGTTTTCCTATCTATGGTTAGTGACGTATTGTGCTACATTATAAAATCTACACGGCTTAGCCTATCGCAAATTGGTACATCGTGTAGAAAAGTCAATCATCGCTACAATTGTTTTGGTTGCCAGTTTTCCCTGCTTACATAGACTTGTAGTTGTTCTTCTCCCACCAGTGGAGGCAAGGCTCTTGCAAACTAAGAAAACAGATACCTGTTTATTTTAAAATGTTGTATTCTATTATAAACATATTTACTTAAAGAACTCAATCGCCTAATACTAGTAATAGTTACAAGCCAATTAATCTGGAGGTTCTCCAGTACGTGTGCATTGACACACATAGTATGTACACGACAAACAGTACATTACAAGGAGTCTGTTTGCTATTTTCGAATTACACAGTATAATACCAAGCAGTAGTTAAGAAAACAATATCAATAAATGAAACGCCTCGACCCTATGATAAAGGTATGTACTGCAGAGAAAAATTCAACATTCTGTTCATTTGAAAGATCCGTACTGCCATTTTACATTATTTCCTAAATCGAAGCTTAAACGGAATTCTACAGCAAATAAAGTTAGCAAACTCTTTTATATTGGAGATAGAAGATTAGCATTGCACACGCACGCCTTCGTATGAAATATAGTAATTGGAAAAGTGATCTTTTTAAGAGAGGACTCGTTGACTCCCCCGAGTGTTCTTGTGGCAACGCAAATGAAGACGGTTTTCACTATTTTTGTGGATGTAACAGGTATGGTGTACCGAGGGATATTTCACAAAGGAAGGTCCTACCTATTGCATCTTTTACCGTGCGAACACTTCTATATTGCTCCAAATAGTGCAATGGCAAAGAAAACAAAATTATATTTTTTAGCTGTACATCAGTATATAAAAGCCACAGGAAGGCTCGGGACAGTAACTTAATAATCTACAATTATATGACTTCTGACGGTTTCATCCTTATGTAATTCTGCTTCAACCTTGTATTAGCTGTACATCAGTATATAAAAGCCACAGGAAGGCTCGGGACAGTAACTTAATGATCTACAATTATACAATATATGACTTCTGACGGTTTCATCCTTATGTAATTCTGCTTCAACCTTGTATATAACAATTAAATATCTTCATATCACTTGATACGTCAGTACCCCATCTACTGTCCCCACGTGGCGTACTGTCTTGGTTACATCCTTAATATTTCGTTTCGGCATTTTGCCATCCACATGTATCTTAATGTGATGTTAACTACTACTTGGTCTTTCTGATTACCTGGTGTGTAATGTCTTTTGATTTCTATGCTTGTATATGTACAAGAGGGATTAATATAGGGTTCGCCCTGTTTCTCAGTTGTTGTTTGAATAAAATATGTTTAAACCAACATTATTTCCAAAAGTCTGTCTCTAACGAAATCAATGAACAAGTTTGGATTTATACCTGGGGCAAGCACGTTGTTGGTAAATATAAACCAAAATGACTGAAATTGGTCTGGATTTTAGACAGTAATACTGTGTTGTAATAAAAGGCCAAGCGATTTTACATTTTTTTTTTAAAATTGTAAGATGAAATTAATCAAATTTTGTTAAGCAATCAATGCTGAATAGATTTAAGACAAAGCCACACTACACCGCACTGATGATACCTTTGAAAAGAATACGGCCAACATTTTTTAAACAAAAGCACATAGATGTTTGCTGTTGACATATTAGAAGTAGTTCTTGTCAAATGCTGGAAAAACACATTTTTATGTCGGATTAGCCGAGTTAAAATGGTTACAAGGGCATTCCGCTTTTTGCTTGTTTCTTTCTTTTTTACCTTTGTTTTTGTTTTGCTTGGTACTTTTTTCAGATTCTTTCTGTCACAGAGGGAAGCTTTCAATGAGTAGGCTGTAATTTTTAAGGTTTTCCATTTCTAACCACTTTATATCTTGGTAGGGGAGAGAACTGACCCTAAGAATTGTGTGATGGATAGGCCTAACAATTTGAACGGAGTTTAAAGCCAAAACAGTGGCGACGGGACATATTTCAGACATAGGGCCTAAGCTTTGAGGTTGTTATACACACACACACACACAGATATGTACATATATAAAACTCTGTTTGCAAGAAATTCAAATTCCAGCTCTGTCATTTAACTCTGTTCAATGATGTGTTCACCGGAGTTGAAGTTTTTCGCGACTGATTTCAACCTTAGGCCTATTTATGAATGCCACAAGTGCCTGGGCCTGACAAATATTGGCCAACCTCTTATACCAATGAGTGGTTTTCGAATCTACATGTTTCTTTGGAAGTTATAAAACGCAAATTTATCTTAAAACTTTGCCTCTTCCCCGTAACCCATAGGCCTAAGCACTATTTATCAGTCGCTCTCCCTGCAAAGGTGCCCAACAGACTGCCATTTTCACTTCATCACGAATTCCACCAATGACCCTTCACCATAAGCTGCAGCAAAAAAGCTCCAATTTTCCTCAAGTCGAAATCACAAGAGTTAGACGGTTAATTGCTAAAATTTATCGGTTCGCAAACCGGGTTTCTGTGCCATACTTGAGGCTTACTCCAAAAACAAAATACGCAGCGCGGCATGGCGCGGCAAGGTGTGGCGCGGGGCAGCAGGCCCATAATTGACCTGAACAGGGAAGCTCGGACCCGAAGTTCCTGTTGCCCAGCCAAGAATACGCATTCTATTAGCGTTTCTTTTGTGTTCTGTTCGAAAGTATAAGAACGGTTACATGTAGCGTTATGTACATACCTTAAGGTGGGATACTGAATCCAGTAAATGCTAGCACTCTTGAGAGCGGTCAGGAACAAGTTTGAATCTTGAATCACTATGATGAGTTAGGGCTAGATCGATGCAAGAAATGTGACTAGCATAATTGCCATTTCTACCAATTGGTGCAGTAGGCCTAGGTTACCAGTTTTGGAACATGATAACCACCTACTGAAATTATGAGCTTTCAAGCCACTTTCAAAAAGGAAAAAAAAAGTTCCCAGAATGGTCACACATTATTAGACATACCTATGTGCAAACTGCCACGATTATTCTTGTGCTTGTGCTTGCCTGTTGTGTTTCATTAATATTCAGTCATGCTATTAACAATATACAGGCAAATTATGAGTTACTTAAATCATGTAAATTGTAATCAGAATACACCATATGAAGTATAATTTTTGAAAAACACTCGAGCTTGGGAGGGAGGTTCGCCCTCTTCAAAGCCCCCCTCTGCCCCTGCCCCCGCTCAGTCCTTGCACTCCCTTGCTTAGCCTAAGCCTCCTGAGTTTGGACCCTGAAATGTTGGGAAGTGTGGAAACAGCACTGAAGGAGCTTGTATATGTAGTAGGCCTACGTAAGTCTTTAGTTTTATGCATGTAAGCATATGCATATTATCACCAAAGAAAAGGAAATACTATTAGTTGCTACCTGTCTGTTCACGTGGATATTTTGCTTGTGTCCCCAGAACAAATAGGTAGTGACGATTTTATCATGTCATAGGACTATAAATGTGAAATAAAAACTACTGAAAAACATAATTCATTAAATAACATCAACCACTGCCCATACAGGAAATTTATTCATTCAGAATGTCACAAGAATACTGTAATATACTTCTCTTGATCGGCGCTGGAAGCACTGACCGCTCAAGGCATTAATTGAAGCTTTGTCATCGATTTTTTTTGCATATATTTACAAATTAAAAAATTCTCCAAAAAATTGGTGCGGCACAAAAGAATATGCCATGAAAAACCGTAATGTTTTTATGTGGCCTGATATAAAATAACCACAAACTAGCAACATAATTCTCTGACTCTTTACATGTCATATGGCAATACAACTGTTCAAATAGTTTGCTTAGCTTATTTTAGAATGATCTGTACGTGAATTGGTTTATGTCAGAGGTAAAAAAGAAATGTGCACATTTGCTGACTGCAGGTGGCCCCTGAGCCTATAGGCGACATAGGCCTATACCCTGCTGTCGGCCTCATACAGTATTCGTGTTGCTTCATGATAATTAATTTCGGCTTAGTCGAAAATACGCCATACAAAACCACCTGTTATATTGGCCACTCTCAGCGTGTCTTGCATAGCAGACACTACTGTGGATGTTAATATGTTTAAATATATATAGCAAATACAGAACCTCCTATTGAGCACGATACATTTAGGTGCATGTATATGGACTACCGGTCACAGTCTGTGTACAAGAGTGCTCATGGTTATGCTTATAAATATATGTAATATATAAAAGGGGTAAAACAGTGGGTGACAGAAACCTTGTATCTATATAATACATATTGTATTTATCCTAAGTAGGCCTACATTGATTAGAGATGTATAAACGTTGTGGATAATAAATGAGCTGGCCGAATGTTTGTTATATTATGTAATCGTTCTAAAAAAACCCAGCCATATTCGGATATACATAACGCCACATGTGACCACTGTTATACCCCCGAACAGAACACAGAAGAAACCCCAGAAGTCTTGGTTGCCCAACAGGAAGTTTCGGTATGAGGTTCCCAGTCCAGGTCATTAGCTTGGTGCCCTGCGACACACCATGCTGCACCATGCCGCACCAAGCCATACCACGCATCGTATTTTGGAGTAAGCCCATATTTGACCATTAGTGAACTTTCGTATCGTTGAAGGGCAGTGCTGGTTTCACATCTCTGAAGATCAGTCAACTTCATGAATGCGTTTTTAAACAGTCTGACACTATTGTGCAAGAAATTTATTTGTGGCTTTTTGTCCAGGACCACTTCCTAGTAGTCATTACCTTGTTACGCGGTCCGTACTCTTTACTCTCCATAAGGTAACCTGTCCCTGTCTAACCTATATATACATATGGAAGTACCATTGTCCATGCATATAGCACACCTTCCTCTATAAAATTTTGACATAGGCTGTATTAGCCCAAATAAATTAAAGGGTCTTCAGCGGGTTACTACTCAGAACATGTTTCGGAGCCTATTACCGGTTGTTCTTCATGAAATTTGACTTGCAGACTTGTGTTGCAACTTCTTCTCACCAGCTGGCCGATACCATGCTTTCGCTGTTAACATTGTCCCACTTTCACGTGACCAATAAGTTCCCTTATTTGGTTTAAATATATTTTATTCACAAAAGAAAACAATTGGCAAGAAGGGCAGAACCCTATGTGAATCCCTCTTGCAGGAGAAAACACAACCACAGGACAGACGTAAGGCACACCAGCTGCACCACCACGCGTCGAGTGCAAAAATCACTCCAGGTTTGGCGACGCAGGGGCAAAACAAGGACAAGATGGACTCCACCAGAATGGAACACAGACAGAGGGGCTTGTAGAAGCAACCAACATAGTTATGTATCATGTCAGTGATTTAGCTTTAAAACTGTTACTTTTTTGTATAAACTCTTGCACAGAGAGAAATATAAAAATATTATCTTCGAGACAGCGATGACATTCACCGAACAAAATAAAATTATTGTATTTGAACAGAAGGATGCATGAACTGAAGTAACAGACGTATGAAGATTGTTGCGTATAATAACATATCGAGGGCAAGCAAGGAAGTAATGCCATACACTTACGGCAGCAGCACCACACGAACATGCTGGTGACTCGTTAACACTTATTTGGAACAGATGCACATTCAATTGGCTGTGGCTCATGCGTAGTGTGGAATGTAAAACAGATAGATATCTCTTGCCTACGTTGATAAGTTCGGGATATTTCAATGAGCATTTTGATGGATTAGAAATTCTCCTTTTGAACTGGCACAAAATCGGTAAATTTCGCACTTCAAGTGGAAGATTCCACGATTTGACAGTAGAAGGGAAACAAGATTTTTCAAACAATATCAATCTGGTTGGAATTAGAGGTAAGTCGGAACGTCCATTTGTGTCAGATTGGCTCCTGGTATCCTAGCGGTAATTTTCATCGGGGGCTGGAACATTGGGGAGAGCGGTATACAATTAGCTAGGAGTTAACTTGTGGACTATCTTATACATGACAGAAAGTTTCGAGATCTCTCTCTCTCCGTTTGGAGAGAGTTTCCCAACCCGTTTCTTCACATAACTTGACACTGGGAGTAGTTCGCATAGCTCCTGTAACTACGCGGCACGCAGCCAATTGTAAATCTTCTAGGATCTTTTCGTCAGCCTGAGCACAGCCGTCCTAGACCATACTGCCATATTCTAAAATGGGACGGATAATTGAGAAGTAGGCCTAAATAACTTCTAATGTGACGCGATCAAGGCGAAACTGAAGAGACTTCATTATTTTTATCTGTTTGGAAGCTTTGGCGGCAATTTGTTATAATGTGGACTCTACATTTTAAATCGGATTTCAGGGTAACACCTATAGATGTTTGTGTTCGGGTACATTTTCTAGCTGATGACCTTGAAAAACAAGCGGTGGATGGTCAGGAGTATGCCTTTTAAGAGAGACAAGCATAGTGTCGGTTTTTCAGGCATTGAAGATAAAATTAGCCACTCTTTGGACCAATCTTCCAAAGAGGCAAGATCTTGATTAAGAACAGTAGCTGCAGGGGCTGCGTTATCAAAAGCAAGGAAAAGGGATGTGTCGTCCGAAGAAAGTTTAACATTAGAATTTACAGCATTAACAAGTCAATATGTAACATGTGCAATAAAGATTTTTATGGAAATGACCACCTCCGCCCGAACCCCCCCCCTCCCATCCCCTAACCCCGCCCGTACCCCAACCCCCCAAATATGCTGGTTGCACATTGTCTACAATTATATTAAGGTCATTCTCTTGATGACAGTATAATTGTGGCATATATGTGGATAAAATGCCAAGCCCACTAACGTTTTAGTGGCCCGAGAACTTATCACTTGAAGTGATAAATAACATGGAGGTGTTCAATAGTTAATTAATTACCGTAATTATCTTTGTAACTTTCCTTTCTTTTTCTCCCCTCAATATCAATTTATCAACACTCCCAATTAACGGACAATAAAAATTAACGCCACCAGTGAGTATGATTCTAATTCCAAATGAATAGGGAGGCCTGTAAGGCAGTAAATGTATGCAGTATTTCCAATGGGCAAATGCTGTGTTATCGCTCAACTTTTGTAATTTTAAATGAATTGCGCTCATTTGCGCTTATTTAAATCGTGTCGGCACTCATCCAATTTGGTTCCGAAATTCATCAAGTATTCTGGTCTGTTTTTCCAAATTTTTCTATTCTTAAACTTCTCTGGAGTCTTGTTTTAAAGATGACGCCGTAAAAATCGCTAAAGAATCACCCCAAATTACTTTTTTTTCCATGATTGCATAACCCCGTCATACCTCAAAAGATCCACCACGTGGGAGGCTGATCGCGGGAAAAAAAAACGCAAGAAACGATCACATGAGCGATACTTAGTCTAGGGTATTTTTTTTATGCAAAATGGCGGATTTCACCGAGAAGCGCGTTTGACCATTCACGTAAAAAATCACGCTTTACGCATAAATGCATGCAATGACAAGAAACCGTGAGTTACATATTAATAAAAACATATTTCTTAATCGAACTAATGTAATATTGGCACTGCAAATGAAATATTTGACCACAAGGTCACTATTCAAAGTTGGGCAAATTTAAAATGTGACAGATAGGACAGGCACAGTTCACGCCCACTCACTGACATCCTCACCTTGGACCAGCTGCAACACGCGACCGACCAGCAAAATCACCCCACAAACAACCATCCATAAAAAAAAAAAAAAAACAACAAACGGTGGTTCAAATCAACCGTAACCAAGTTGTAAGACAAAGTTAACAGAAAAGCTGGCCAACGTGTGCCGTCATTTTGCAGTAAAGTCAATTCAAACACAGCATTTTATTACAACTTGTCTGGACGGTTAACTTGGGCCGGGGAAAAAGCATAGCGCCACGATAGGGGCAAGATCTACTTTCTGGAACAGAACTTAACAGAGCATACGCAAAACATAAATCGGCGATATAATAAAAATAAGTCTAGTAATTACGAAACTTAACACTGTAATTCCTTCCTTGTATGTTTGTCTTCCTGGTCTGATGATAATTTGGTCTCAATACGAGTATTTAATAAAATGTTCAGGTAAACGCGCACATCGCATATAATGAACTAAAATAATCAAGTTTTCTGCCGGGTGCTGTTGTAAAATTAGCATTAAGATCACCTGTTATAACGATGTTATGGAAACCGACAGTTTTTGCATGGTCAAGATTGGACTGTACATTGTCCCAGAATTACACCGGGGAATCAGGGGGCCTGTAAATAACTCCAAATAAGAATATATTGTTATGTAACTTAATTTCAGCACATAATGATTCAAGGTCAGCGCTTTCAAGGTCATGGCGTCTAGTAACTAAGAGTTGATGTGAGACATACACACCTACACCCCCTCCCATCCCGTTTGTTCGTTCTCTTGGCATGATAGTATGGAAATCGGGTAGGGCAAGATCATCGTCTGGGATATTATCAGACAGAAAGGTTTCAAAAGAGCTATAGTATCAAAATTCTGGGCAATATCTGCGCGAATGCACCTTAACTTGTCTTGTGACAAGCTTTGAATGTTAATATAACATAGACTAATATCATGGTAATCATTATTGGGTCAAGGATTTTGATGGATATCGCCTGCTAATAAGATCAGAGAGGGGCAATAATAAGTAGGTAAACACTCATATTTGAACGTTTCCTGGATATAATAGAATTGCATATATATGTTGAAAGCTGCCTTTGCCTATCGTAAGGACAAAATAAGTTATTGAAAGTGCCGGCAACCCAAGCGTAGAATATAAAATATAACAAATGGATGTCAAAGTAAGAGAAAAACGTAGAGTATTTGTGTTCTGGGAGTCATTCAGATCTATGCGCCTCCTTGCGGTAGGCGCCCCTCTGAGGCTTCATCTGTTCGCTTCCTTTTGTTTGTTGTATCTGCAAAACCTTGATAACCACCGTATAGTCTGATGGCGTATGGCGTGCAGACTATCAATTACTCTACTAGTTCCACTTTCGACTTCATTATAAAAAAAAAAAAAAAACACACACAACTTTTCATTTAGAAATATCATGTAAACTTTATATTCAGTAGTTTTAGCGGGAGAATTCGGCGTAGATCAACATTTTTTTTCTTGACGCAAAACATGAGCATCCTGAGAGTTATAGGCCTAGGCCTATGCCTATCTTACCGGGCTGATTTTCTCAATTTTCTGTTTTTTTTTCTTTAACACCAATTAGCCTCGACACCAATTAGCCTCGGGTGTTTCTGCACCATTAATGGAGCTTAAGTTGAGGGAAAATAGAAAATCACAAATCCATATATAGTATACATGATTATTATTATTATTATTATTATTATTATTATTATTATTATTATTATTATTATTATTATTATTATTATTATTGCAGGACATGAAAAGCATCACTATTAAAATCAAAGGCAGCTGGCTTAATTTTCTATGAAAAAAACCCCATTTATTTCAAATCTTAGGTTTCAGGCCTACGCATGTAGCTTTAATACCGATAATAATAACCTCACCAATATCGCTGAAAGATTTGACGATATCACCAAATGATTCCAAGAGGGATATCGCCAAATAGGACTCAATATCAAAACGGCTTGTCATACACATTTGACTGTGTCAAGGTCAAGGAAAGGGTGATCCTTCTAGAGAAATCGAATGTTCTCTTTGAAAAATTAGCCTGTCACATCGCTATAGTCAGCATATTGGGGAGTCTTTAACTTATTTATGTGGTGCATAACCTCCGTGCCTGATTTTTTCATCGTCCTCAATGTAGGCTATGTAGATTTGCTGGATTTATTTGTGTAAATTGTGATTCACTGTGCCGCGTATTTAGGGGTGCAGTCGAAAAGTCGTTCATAGATTGAGGCTGCACTTGTAGATTCTTTGACAAACGAACTCGGTAAACAACAGCAATGACAATAACGACAAAAAGTTATAGTAAAATGATATACCTAGGCCTACCCTAATGATAACCAGCCCTACATCCCGGTGGATTTTTTGAGTAATTATCTGTGTTCAACTAACGTGTAACGTCTCGATAGGCCTAACCATCTCGATTAACTGATAGACCAGGGCTGGTAGAGCAAAGTTGATCGCTTAAATCACAGGGGCAACTAGCAGAATGGTTGTCATCATCGATACGAACCCATTCATACTGACCGCCAAAGTCGCTGTCCACCGAAAATACTGATTAACCTGATCAGTATTTTGGTGGACAGTGACTTTGGCAGTTAGTTTGAATGGGTTCATCGACCAGAATATGACAACCATTCTGCTGGTTGCCCCTGTGGTTTATATAGGCCTAATGATCGACGGGAACCAGCGGCGGCCCAGACGTAGCGGTAGTAACATGTACTTAAGCGGTGGAACACATGGCAACATGGCCACAATATTCACGGACATTAGGCCTTTGCCCGTGGGGGTCCACGGGCATCGACCCCCAAATTATGTAGATCAAAGTATAAAAATCGACGTTAACCAGTATTTTCGGTGGACAGTGACTTTGGCGGTCAGTTTTCATCGGCGTGCTTTAAGTGCTAGCAATATCTACGTACAAGAAGACGCGGATCTGGAGCAGTATGGGACTCCCGCATGCCTGTTAGGCCTATAGGCCTACGTGATGCAGATCAGATCGATGAGCAACCAGATTTCATGGGGGTGGGGGTGGGTTGATAGTTTGCTTACTGGATCATGCAGACCCTGACATAGACACCCATCACAACACCACATACAGTTACACATGTTTATTCTGTAACGCTTATCTGACGTGAAGTTTGACAATTCACAGTGTGCCTCCCCCCCCCCCCCCATTCTAACTTACATTGGCGGTCCAGTTAACTCTTTCAGTGCCAACTGCGACTTCAGTCGAACTATATAACAGGAACTGCTCTGAATTATAATAAGGGTGCCACATTTATGTCCTTGTAAAAAGACCTGTCATTCAAGTAGCACCATGCGCGTAGTTACATAGAATACAATACGTCAGGTTAACAGCTTTTCTCGGCGCGCTTTGGGCACAGAGCACCCAAAGCACGCCGATGAAAACTATTGAATCAGTCCAAAATTTATCACTGAAAGAGTTGACATGTAAATCAGGTAGACGTGGATCCTGTCACATCTGTTCGCAGAAAAAGTACCCACGTACCGTCGTGTTTACGTAAAAGCAACTGATTTTTTCTACTTGCACAATGGCCTTCAATGTTTGCCTGTGGATGTATAGAAAACAAAAACAAAAACAGAAACAAAAAACAAAAGCCAAAAAAATAAAATACAATAAATAAAATGAAATAAATATGTAATAAAATAAATGAATAAATAAAAAAAAAATACCCCCCGCATATCTAAATGCAAGCAGGGGACGTTCATTGGGACCAAGAAGCAGGGAATTAAATACACACACACACACGCAAATGACAACCTATTACATGGAAGATACTGATATTAACTTGACTGGACTGTGATAAAGTAGTCTGTTATGTAGTTTTCCGTACATACTTTTATTCTTTACTTGCACCTGTATTACCTTGAAAATGGCCAAACTACTGACTAGTGCGTCAGATGGACCACGTTTCGGTAGGCCTAGTAATTTCAATTCCCACTCACACAAACGACAACTTGTTACATCAAAGTGAGTTATGTTAAGTGAACCAGACTGTATTTATTTTGCGTAAATACTTTTATTCTGTAGTTGCACCTCTATTACCTTGAAAGCCAAACTACAGACCACAAACTACAGCGTCAGGTGAACCACATCGCAGCTCAAGTCTGGTGATTGGGGTTGATAAATCGTTTGGTTTTATTATTTTATTTTCTGAGAATTTGAGACAGGCTGTTTATGATCTCCTATGCAGTACGTCCCCAATTAAAACGCCATCTGGTCACCGGTAAGTTATGCTACAGATTTATTGTGACTTTCCAAAACATAAACAACATTGATTATATATCTTAAGAGGCTCACCTGCATGGCATAGAACCATAAAAATTATCGTGTAACCAAAGAGCCCAGAGTGTGAAAGGAGAGAGAACTTTGAAATCGGCTGAAATTGTTGTTTCTGTACTCGTCAGGTTCCTTTGTTCTCTTTTGTAGGCCTATTTAGCATTCAGCAGCCAAAGTGTAAACTCTGAGAAGAGGAAAATACGTCCGAGCTTTGTTGCACTGCCATCTTCTTGAAAAATGCAAATAACTGCAATGTCACATGTATAAGGAGAATGACATTTCGCACAATCATTAATCATTCATGATTAAATATTCAAAAAAGCAAAAAATTATTATTGTGTTTTTTTTGTTTTTTGTTTCCTTCGAGAAAATGGCTCGCTCGTGTTGCGCTAAATGGACATGATAATATTGCATACAACCAGAAAAATCACAAAATTTTAAGAATAGATAGATCTGTGAGATCCATGTCCGGTAAGCGCATTGAAATATTTAGACATTTTTTGGCGAATTTCATTGTTCATCCACATTACGAAAAACAAACCACGACACCAGTCTATTTGAAGTTAATAACCCCATCGAAACTTCTAATCACTTGAACATTAATCTCTCCGTTATACATAACTGGGGAAAGTTGTGGCGTGTTATGTTTAACGCTTTAAAGTCTCTTTCTGTCATATTCTCAACCAAACTTGTTAAACCACACCATCCACCCGTTCGTCTTGGAGACTCTGAAATACTTGCGGCAGACTCACACATTCATCTTAGTATTACTCTTAGTAGCAATTTATCCTGGCATGCTCACATTACTCGTATTACCACCAAAGCGAGCCAGCGAATTGCCCTTCTGTGTAGATTCAAATATAAACTTTCCGCAAAGCTGATTAAACTTTATTTAACTATGATTCGATGTTCTTGTTTACTATACCCAAGGTTACAGATTTGCCAACATTTGTTATACCGGGGGTTAGCCCGCATCTTATAATCTATATTGGTAGTGATAGGGTAGTTGAAATATTTGTCCGTGGCAGTAACGAGCTTTCGAACTGCCTAGATATCCAGATCTCTGATGCTCTCCATCAGTACACTACTGATACCAGGCGCTTTAACGACTAAATGTTTCCGTTACTGTTACTGTAGTGATCATCAGTTGGACTAAGCAAATTTATTTGTATCACCCCTTTTTCTTGATAGGGTAAATGTTGAATTCAATTCAAACTGGTTTAATTGGTATCCTACAAGTAATCAAATCTTGATATTCGTTAAGAGTTTACACAGATATAATACGTTGGTGACATTTGTATTGTCATGTGTGTCTTGTACATACCTATTGTGTGTCTCCATGTTCTGGAGAACCCATGTATTAGTCATCTCGATGTACTATAGGACTATCCAGACTAAACAAGTACGTTTAAACTAAACTACCCAGCTTCGTCTTGGATTCTCGAGACTTAACTTTGATCTCTTTAAAGTCAACATCATCCCACAACCTACATGTTCTTGTTCCTACCCCACTAAAGATCTGCAACATTATCTGTTCTTTTGTCCAAAGTATTCAACTTATAGAATTAAACCTTCTCAACTCCACCATCCCTATTATTGCTCCCGGCGTCCACCCGAATCTGATTATACACACAGCAAGTGACAGGCTAGCTTATATTTTTCTCTTTGGTAGCGACGAATTGTCCATTCCCTTCAACATACAAATTTGTGATGCTTTCCACAGATACGTCGTAGATACAACACGCTTCATATTTTAGTTCTGTTATGCACAAGCAGTAATTTTCAATTGAGTCAGTCGCGATTTACATAATCTTATTTCTTAAGTGTCCTTTATGAAATTTCCTACTCCTAGTCCGTATCATTGTGAACAGGGACGTTTATGTGTATATTCTACCTGTAGTGAACTGTTTTGCTTTGTTTTGCATTTTTGTGACTTTAACTACTGTGATTTTTGTATGCAGGGTACAAATCTCAAGCATGTGTACAGCTTCTCTGTAACTTTGTTTTTGTTTTGTCCTGTGTGTTTTGTAATATACATTTTCTGTGTCGCTCCATGTTCTGGAGAACCCCTCGATTAATGACATCTCGATGTAGTATAGGGCGATCCAGTTGAAATAAATACCGGAGTTCACTCCTATGATTGACATGTTTGTAAGTTCGTGGCTCCTATGATTGACATGTTTGTAAGTTCGTGGCTTAAACATTTGACAACGTTTGCATTTCAATTATCATTGTTTGAGAATTTCGCCTGATCACGAGAAACCACAAACCTTTCAGCACACATGTGTTTATAAACATTTGATTTGGATATTGAGTCGGCATTCAAAGTTATTTCAAAGCACCTTTGTTTTGACAAAATCACTATAATTCCGATGTTCATAAAAAACGACGGGTGCAGCCGGACGGGCAAGCTCTCCATCCTTCCTATTTAAAACATGTTTAATAATCACTTTCTCCGTAACTTTTGCGGTACAGCTTAGAAGGGATATAGGACGGTAGTTGTCACGATGATTTTTATTATGAAAATATTTAACGGTCCTCCACCAGGCTTTATTTTTCTTTTTTGAATCTTTAAGAGAATTATTTAATTTGTTATTATGTTGTTCCTCGTTTTCCCGAAGATGCTCCTGGCAGAGGTTGCGCAACCTGTTAGAAGTAGTCCAAAGTTCGTGGCTGCGAGGACTGTTATTAAGTACTGTGTTTAGCATTAGAATAGGCGCGCGTGACCTTTTGCTTTTCACAGCGCAAAGATGAAGTATACCGTGGCATGTCATCTGGGCGTATAGTTAGTTTTTTTATTAGGGACACACTCTTTAGCAGCTTGCAGAAAGCCCATAGTCCAAGAAGAACAGCAGTCATTGACACTGTTGGAATAGAAGAAGTTGTCCCAATAAATACGACTCAGATAGTCCCGAAAATTGTCAAAGTTAGCCTTTTCGTACTCCCAAATTAGTCGCTTGTACGCATGATCAGTTTTATGCCGAAACAAAATTTTAGCCGACACCACACTATGATCGCAGTTGACTATCGGTGGTAAAACGCAAGGTTCAGAAATATAATTAGGAGTGTTAGATATTATCTGATCTAGACATCGCGAAGAATTGTCAGTGATACGAATAGGCTCTCATGTCATGCGCGCGTATTCCAATGCTAAACACAGTACTTAAAATGTAAAGTACACTTTTTTGGTTTCCCATGAAACATACTTTCCTGTGTCGAGTTCCACGTACATAATGCGTGTTACTGAAAGTTATGTCTTCATTCATTGTGATATATAGCAGGTAACAATAATAATGATAATGATAATGATGATAATAATGATGATGATATTAATTTTATCGGAAACTACCCCTTTTACACGCTGGTACCACATGCCGGGGTTAGCTTGTGGTGCGTCCAGACAGATAAATACTGCAATTTATCTAAACAAGTTAAAAGCAGATTAAAATAAAATATACAAAATCTGCGTAAATGTATACAAATATGCATCATGTTGTGTCTGTCGCTACCGCCTGATCTCTGAGCTTTCCGCGCAGACGCCATGCTTCCACGAAGTATCTTTTACAAATATAATCAAACACCGTGGCGGCAGCTTTTGACACAGGGAAACTTGCACAATCTAGGAACAAACATGGTTTGACGAATAATAATGCATTCATAAATTGCGTCCAAAAGGTGCATTCCCCTTTCCGACTGAATTCGATTCTAACAATCTAAAATATTTAGCTCTTAAGCTTCCTAAGTTTAGACATGCAAAGAGAAAATGTTCCAGATTATCGCTCCCGCAGACACATAAGGTGCACTTGTCTTGCCCTGAAATACCCCACCGTACTAAATCAGTCTCGGAACCTAAACAGTTCGTCCTCGCTTTTAATTTTAATCTGGCACCATCAAAATCATGTAATTAAAATAGATAGTTTTCTCGTCCGTTGGATGTTTTTTAAATACTTATAGGGACAGGGAATTCATATTGGTAATTTTATGAAAAAAGTTTTGATTAAATACGTCCAAATAAAGTCGACTGTAAACCACAGGTAAATCATAAGGAATACCGCAGGGTGCTATATGAAGTTGATATCTGCATGGTTCTGCTCATGAGTTCTCTATGTGTATTGATGAACATTGTGAACATCGGATACGTTGTGTGTTTTTTACACATTTCGCACAGACTTTTCTACAGTGTCACCTATGAATACCACCACTAACCAAAACGCAGTCTTAGATACGAAAGAAAAATTCGAAGAAAGGACAGAGTTAACGTACTGCATATGTTGAATTCTGCGTATTAGACGGGAGCCAAACGGAAAGCTGTTCTCTCCCACGGTCTCCTTATATTTTAGTCGATAGTGACTACAACGGTTCTTAAAAATTTGTGGTAAAACATGTGCACAGTGAGAACTGTTTTTTCTAGGAGCGCAGACGTAATTATAAATAGCCCAAACTTTCAATGAAAAATTGTAACATAGTTGCTGTTTTCCAAAATAGCGTATTACAATGAAAGGAAAATAATTACCTAGCCACATGTCTGTATTATTTTTGTAGACAAAGAATTAATAACACACGCCAATATGCAATTTGGCTTGCATCACAATATGTAAAAGTATTGGTTTACACCGAGAAATGGCCGGCCCACAGGGCAAAATCCAGAAGGACTACGTCTTGTGGACCAACAGAAATAGAAGTAAATGTTTTGGTATGGAATGAGGTCCCGAAAGCAGCATATATGTATGCTATACCAACAAATGCGGGAAGCTGGTGATCACAAACCATCAAATAAGAAAAAAAATGGAAGGATGAAATGAGTTCAAAGTAAGGCATATAATTTAAGTTTGTAATCTGGAGAGAAAGGGTGCCACACATTGCAATTGAATGAAGATTTATACAAATTGAACACATTAATGAGTACGCCACTTTATGTCGCTATGCGTCATAATCATTTGGAAAAGATATAACTACATGCATTTTCTCTCTTGGTGTTTATTGTGACCTCTAAGTTTTCTAGTCCCTGCATTCGTATTGAAAAAGATAGCTATATGTTTATGATAAAGCTGGCAGATTCGGAAGAAATAAATCCAATAAAGAAGCTCAAAAGCTTTTTTCTCTTGGAAGCAACAGAACATCAGTGTTCATGTTGGTGTTTGTCTGGAACAATAGTAATATTACAAAATATTGTAATAAATTGGGTTTTATGAAGAGCATTTGAAGCGCTCAGGATAAGCCCTGTACAAAGTTTCTGTATGCTTAAACTACCATGTTAATGAAGAGTGACAAATTCTTTCTTTCCTTTTGAATTACTGCAGCTGTGTATTTGACATACCATGTCTGAGTAAAAATCAATTTGTTGTCAAACAGAAAATTGTACACATATTTCAAGTGCGTACAAAATACATCCTACACCACGGCAGAGCTCTTCACTGCAGATGGCGCCACTGGCGAATTGAATGCACCTGAATCCATGTGTTCAAAAACCTTTTATACGACTAATCCGTATCAAACCAATGCCGGGGAAAAGAAAATTACTGCTCATGTTTATAAAGCAAGAAGTCCCTCAATACATGTCAAACCATGCGTCTATAATGATCCATAAAACAGAAATATATATACTAGATTTTGGCAAAACATCCCACATAATCGTGCGTGGACAGCCCTGTGCGACAGTGCCTCTTTTCCTTCCACCATCCGTCTATGGAACCAAATACCTATGAGAATGCGACACGCGGAGGGCGAATCTATCTTTGAAGCTTATGTTAACAAAGTGTACCCTCTTCCAAATGAATATAATTCATGTGTCCCTGGGAGCCGCCACATTTCCGTTTTGCACGGAAGCCTCAGCACGGGCTGCATCCAGCTGAATAGTCACCTTCATCAAGTAGGTCTTAAAGAAACAAACACGTGTGATCATCGTTGTAATAACACCACCGCAGACACTGTCCATCACCTTTTATTTGCCCAAAAAAAAAAAAAAATTCTGCTCTCTGTTTAACTTACATCAGACTTGCCCCTTTCATTTTAAAAACTATCCTTGTCGAGTCTGAAGAGTGTCGAACAAATTATGTAGGGCTATGTAAACGTTTATCGAAAAGTCAAAATGATTTCAATCAAATTGGTAGGGGGTGTCTTTGGTTTCAAGAAACAAGTTAACAACGAAAGAGATACTCAAGTCTATCTATCCTGTTTGTCATGTTTCTACATGATATTTTAAACCTGTTCGGCTGTTGCCAGCAAAGTATGTGTAATGTTGTGCATCTTCTTAATCGTCTTTGTCAAACTGTGTTTTGTCCGCGCGAGCTGTGTCTCTCTCGTCTTCATTTTTATTCATCTGAATGTGGCAACAGGATTTCATGTAAGGTTTGGCCCTATGGTCAAATCGCATGAACAAAATATAATATGTTTAAACAAAACCACTTACAGAATCGTCGCTTCTGAGTTTACTTAATTAATGCATAATATATCGAGAACCCTGCAGTGTTGTAAGCCATCCAGACGCCACCATATCTACATTGTGCAGTAAAATCGTGCCTTGTTTACATGCCATGTTATCATTTTTATCATATAACTCGGTATATAACTCGGTTTAAAACACATCATAATAATTTTATAACGTCAGTTTTGTTTTTCTGTTTCATAAATCTCGGGAAGTAGCTGCCTCGCATAGGTGTCCGCGCCTGTTCAGCCTTTCCCAACCAGTGGCATATTAAGTTCTCATTTCATTAGAAGTTCAATATTAAATAAGAACAATTTTGATCATACATGTCCATTTATGGTATTTCACTTTTGCCCATAGCCACGTGTACAGCTATTATGATACTATACTATTGTATAAATGATATTCTATTTTGTATAATGCCATAAATGAACGTGGCAGCTTACTTTTGCATAAAACTGTGACTTACATTACCCTCTTGTATATACCCCTACAACAATGAGATATTTAACGCCATTCTAATTACTAGTGTGTTCGAAGAACGTAGACTCACTACAGTGTCTGGTATAAAGAATGATTTCAGTTGTATCCACACTGATTTTCCATTAAGGGATATCAGTATTAAGATTCGTTTCTTATGTGTGTGTAGGTCATGTCAAATATCGCGACAAATGCTGAAATTTGTACACAAATTACGATTGTATAAAGATTAGAATTGTTTTGTTACAATGATTATTATGGATTAAAATATGTTTACCTCGAATACTGTGTGGTCAAGTTTTTATTTCAGTCCTGATACGATAAAAAACGTTTACAAACTGATCATTCTTTTACAATAATTGAAGCCTGCTTGTTTCGGCTCTGAACTTTACTTTTTTTTCAATTGGGCGTCCCTATTTGCTGCAAGATGCTTGGTGCACTAAAGGCATACATATTTAATAATTCAATCGGATATTTACGTAAACCTTGTGCCCTCTTGTGTAAAAATGTTTGTCTTTAAAAATCAACATTTAATTTTCCCTTCAAATGTTTCATATATATTGTTTCAATCTTATACTTAGGTAAATTTGCAATCAGGAATATACTGATTATCCAATTACATGGGCATTTTTTTTTCCAAATGTATTACAAGCTCTACTGAACGAATCTATAATTCAACATGAAATTTACTTCCCAATTCTACGTTAGAAAATTTATAGGTGAAGGGGAAACTATTAATGTCTTCACATGTCAAATTGCAAAAATATTTGCACAACATAAAAGTAACTGTATCAATGTATACTTCATAATTTTCCTTTGTGTTTTTGATTCGATAAGAACATAATGCTGGAATAAAAATGCGTTTTTTACCACTCGATCATATCAATAGAATTAAATTATTGAAAATTACTCAGAAAATATTACCTTGCATAAAAGGTGCTGGAGTCTAATGTCGCATAGCGGATGTTTTTTTTAGAACCGATGCAAAAAGTTTCCAAACGTATGGATAGGCCTATGCAGTAAACAAAATATTAAACAGAAACTATGAATCATTTTTTATTTGAAGGTGGTACACATTTTAACGAATTATTTATAAAAGCAGAAAGGAAAATAACGAAGTATACACATTCCATATACAGGAATCGCAGGGAAAACCAGTCTGATTTTGCTATTTAAGGTTTACATGCATATATGGCAAAATATAATTTGCTTCAATTGAACTGTCATGTCAGAGGAAAAAAAAACAACAAAACATTGAAGCAAAAATGCACACTTCTTAACTCGCTATTTTCCCCTCGAACAATTTATTTCATGCTGTAATTTAAATCCATGTTTGAACACAGAAAAAGCGTAATTTACCTCTGTGTGAGTATTTACGGCAGACTACCGAAAAGACAACCTTGCAATCTGAAGATCCCGCTTTTTCCTTGTTTTGGACAAAATAATGTAGATGACATTTCATCCCGTGATATTGACCCACAAGGACAGTAACCTTTCAGTCATGCAATGGTCAAGACAGTCAATGTACATTATTTCCGTGACGTCACAGTGGTCGCGGTCGCAAGGAATTGCAAGGGTCTGGCCCATACGGGTGATCTTGTATAATATGTGAAGCATACTTTTACAAACAATGATAACAATAACAGCAACTTTCGGTGACACTTGACCTGGTAGATTTTTCACTAGATCCTGAATAAAATTTTGCCAAATCTGCGATAAATCACAGGTTGAGATGTCGTTCAGGGTAACGGGGTGCAGACAACCTTCTATCAGTGGCACCATTACCAATTCTGTATACAACCTTCTATCAGTAGCACCATTATCAATTCTGTATACAACTTTCTATCAGTGGCACAACTATAAATTCTCTATACAACCTTCTGTCAGTGGCACCATTATCAATTCTGTATGCAACTGGAGCCTGGACAATGCAATGAAATACCAACTGTCTTTTAAAATGATATTCGCCACATTCAACGTGCTAAGATGTTTAAGATGTTTTTTACAATTTTTACGAACTACATGTCACGGGTCCCTGACAAATACGTTCCGCCAACAAACCTCCGGTTAAAGGCGTTACATCACCTTCAGACATAACAGCAGATCTGTCTCACATATGGTCTCTGAAAGCAAATTTCTAATGTACCAATGCTCCCAAGAACAAGTCAAGCTGTACAGTGGTGAATCCGACGCCAGGTTTTGAACTAAAGTCTTTCCAATTTAATTAGATAAAACCTTATTTTGGACCCTGCAAATTATACACATGCATTTAAATGGTCAAAATATCAGCTAACTGCATGAAGGTAAAGTTAGCATTGATAGCGGTAGATAAAGTTGTGCTATCTGAACACACTTTTAGCCAGAAAGATCACTGGCATTTCCGATGTCATCAGTTGACATAATGAAGAGTGAAGCACAAGAATAGAACATCGAGGCACATAAGTTGTAATTATCAATGCTCCGAAATTATGCCTTCAAAATATACTACGTCTGGTTCGTTAAATACAAAAGTTAAATAATTTACCAAAAATGTCATGACTGTCTGCAGAGCTTTCAGGTCGACACAGACATACACACACACACACACACACGCGCGCCCCAATATATATATATATATATGTCAAATACACTGCAACATGTTCAGTAGAAGAACCTTTCCTGAAACCAATGATCTTTGTACATGCGATAATACTTCTTCACAAATGTTGTATGCAATAATGAAATTTACCTGACCTGGCGACCGGACGACCACAGAAGAGACAGCTCACTCCACACTGATTTTTCCCCGTGATTTTGCACACAAGCCAGAACACTCTGGCTCACCCGGAAAGACACAACTAATACGGGTACGATTTCTTATCTATCTCAGACAAGCCAGAAAAGTCTGATTCCTCCAGATTTGACAATTTAGGTCAGAAAGCCATGGCGGTATTCAGAATCATTGCACGTTCCTTCCCACGATGAAATGAAAACATGAATTGAGACCTCTTTAAAAGTCAACCTATTGGTCTCAGCTCTGTCGATGGCCAGAAAGTCCCAGCTGAGTGGCACATGGTCACTCTGAGGATATTAATACCCAACTAAGACAAAATACTATGAGGACACACAAAAATATGAAAAACAATTTGAAGGCAACTGTGTATGAAGGAAAAATACTATTTACATCAAGTACCTAGCTACTACTACACAGTGCTTTTTCTGCTTTCACTCATGAGCCAAAAATATCTTAATTTTGAATTTGACCCTTTGCATGTAGGCAATGGATGTTGCCAGGCCCATCGTTTCGTAAATTGGTCAAAGAATTGAAACTAATTTCCTTGCATTCTTCCGAACACCTCAGATCAAGGTAACCTTTCCTCCTTGAATTAAGACGGAGTCAACAGCTTTCCTTGTCATGGACTGGGCTCTTAGTGCCCAACCCATGCTAAGGAAAGCTGTTGTCCTAGGACATGTTATCTTGATAGGTCTCATCTTCAATTCTTAGTCAAATTGCTTTTCATACAATTGAAATTAGCTGAAAACATGGAAGCAGACATTTGACCAGAAGCCAGTTTTGGACGATTTAAGGTGGAAATGGTTAAAAGCAGCGACTAAAAAGCGTGTGGTTGAGCCAAATGCGAGTGTCATTCTGGACACTCCGATGTCCTGCCATGCAGTTATGAGAGAATGGTCTGCTAGATTTAGGGTTTATAACTCATTTAATGTGTCGAAATACACAACGCTGTTCTACATTTCATGAAGTTGCAATGGTATTCAACGTTTCTTTCTTTAATTTTGTGGTATTGTAACATACATGCAAATTGTTATGGGAAAACGCAATCGTCTGCTGCAGCTAGAGCCAGCAATGCTTTGAATCACTTGGTGTGTTTCATAATTTTGCTTGCCTCGGGCAAAGGTGAGGTTGTACGACTGAATTAAATTTTGTATGTGCTTACCTATTCCCGGAATGATATTTATGTACTGAAAGCTGCATTAGAATGTACTTCCAAGCTAGTTAAATTTGCTAGGATAACCTGACGTAGGGAACCAGACAGCCCGTTGCACGGAGATACGAAAAGCGAAGTCATCAGCACGGTCACATGGTCGATGCCAGTCGACATTCCTGCTGGTGGAAAAAGGGACACGGTCCCAGATAAATTGGAAAATCGGCTCTGATGAGTCAACAATGAGATAAAGTCGCCATTCACAGATGTAATGTGTAATAAGGTGATCATCTCCCGTTTAACAAAACGTATTATCCGAGGCGATGCGTTTTTGCTTTGCGGGAGATGGTCGTCGATAAATTGCATGGTACATCAGTGAATAACTAAGAATACTACCTACAGACTATAGACAATTTCACTTTGTATTTTCCGTATTACGACAAATATGCTGATCCATCTCCGTGTTGTTCGCATTGTTGCAGTCCCAGAAAGTGTTAACTGTGTCGAGCCAATGTCGCAGGACCCATGACGCCGCGTACCTGCGTTGATAATTAACAAGAGTGTGTTACTGTGTTTATCCTTTTGATTTGTATATGTTAAGTATGCATTCATATGCAGGGCACAAAAAGTGGACATGCTTCATTTTTTTTATTCATTGAACCCATTTTACACAAGAGATGTGAGTAAATGAGGGGTCAATAACAGAACCTGCTGATACTTTGTTGTTTCGCGCCAAAGGTTGTTACCCACCATCTGTTGATTGTGATCTGAATCTGGAGCAGGTATAACACTAATCACGAGGACCAGGAGTTACTCCACGAAATAATTGTCACTTTTTTCAAGCATATTATTATAGGCATGGTACTTGCTCCTAAGCTTGTCCATTAGAAGTGATACAAATTGTTTGATAGCTGATGCATTCAATACCATGTTTACTTTAAAGGGGTGGCTTTCACTACGCTCATTATAACACATTTCTTCACACATGCATACTGAAAACACCAAACTTCTTCTACATCCAAAACGAGATCAAAAGATCCCATTCAGATGACTTTGCCTCGCTATGGATTAAAATGTACACTAAGCTAAAATATACACAAAGGGTATGGATGACAGATCCCATCTGCATGATAAAGATTGATAAAGAAGGCCTGGGAAAGAATATAATCCTTGAGGGCAACGTCTGCACATGGCAGACATAAGCAAACAACCGTCATAACAGGATATATTCCTCACCGCTTAGCTAAATACGGGCGATTTCGTGCCCAAAGGAATGGCTTTTGTTGATGTGACCCTTCATATTTTCTGGCAATTGCTGTTGTATCTTTATCTTGAGAAGGATCAGGTACTTCAGACGCAGTCATTATAATATGTTGTCTTTTGCCCTTTGGTTTGCAGGCTGTACTTGATAGCCCTGTTCATATCAACAGTTACATGTATATGCACAAGTGCAGGTGAACACTGCCTTGCCTCCTTCATCACCAGTGACACAGATGTTTGTTTCATGACAAACGGTTGCATGATTGACATTGATACTCGTTAGCAGATTGCGTTGTTTTGACTGTATTGCATGTATGTCTTTTATGTTTTGCAAATATATTTTAAACCTTTTAAAATACTATATGACGCCATTTTATCAAGTGTGTATCATTCATCCACTCGGCAGCAAATGAAGCCATAATGGTCCATTTGTGTTTGTCTTAATCTATTTATATGCATGAAAACATACCTTTCACTATATATATATATATATATATATATATATATATATATATATATATATATATATATATAAATAGATAGATAGATAGATAGACAGTTAGATAGACAGATAGATAGATAGAGAGAGAGAGAGAGACAGAGAGACAGAGAGAGAAAGAGAGAGAGAGAGTGAGAGAGAGATGACTATGCCATACATTAACTTAATTTTGTTGTATTTCTTTTTACCATATTTCGATAATGGCACAAACGGTGAAAACAAAAACACTATACAGTAATAGTGTAACATAGGTTTCATTGGACCTCTGTCTAGAGCTGAAATTAAAAACTTCAGTTCAATGCATTAAAAGCAAAAGCCGCCAAAATTCATATGTATGTATATATGTATGTATGTATGTATGTATGTATGTATGTATGTATGTCAAACTTCCCTACTTAAATTGCGATAGAGTTACATAAATTCCCATGCACTGTAAATAGCACATTTAATGTACCGGCATGAAAATTACGTTTGCTGTCATTGTCTTGTCGAATAAGACTTGCTTGTCGGTTGGACGATATACATGTGGTATCACTGATCCTTCCTACCTCCGATAATGCAGTTCTCGGCAGCAGATAAACCTCTTGAAAACTCTTAAAATCGGATTCTGCGCAGACTTTTGCTGAAATCTATCGATTGCACCAGCAGATCCCTTCTTGGTTACCTTTACAACGACGTAATTTAGTCAAACATCAATATTATAATGCTCCTATTTCAGAAAGGAGGACGATTTAATTACATCAATCGTCGGAGCATTTTTGTGTACTTCGTTGGTTACTATTTAAGAGTAGGAGGTAGGACAACAGAAGCCACTGGAATGCAAAACAGCAGAAAACTATACCTTTCCGATTCCCCATCAACAGAGTGGAAGTATACGGAACCCCGGAGGGGACGTGGGAGAATATTTTTTACGTTGGAATAAATATTGCGTTCCTACGCAATGTCATTTCGTTCCCTCGCATTAAATATTTGTCAGGGAGCAGTCCAAAGTGGCCCAATAGGGACATATTAAGATAACGTTATTTTCATTTCGGTCTCTCGCAATAGTATTGTGTTTGTTCAAAATAATTATTCCGTTCACTCGTAATGATATTGTGTTCCCTCGAAATACCTATCGTTCCCTAGCAACAGTATTGTGTTCCTTCGAAATTATTATTTCATTCTCTTGCAATACCATCGCGTTCCGTCAAAACAAAATGTTATTGCAAAGGAACGAAATAGTTATTTAGAGGGAACAAAATTATTGCGAGGGAACGAAATAATTATTTCGACGGAACACAATATAATTGCGAGGAAACAAAATACTTATTTCGTGGGAACGCAATAGTATTGTGGGGGAATGATGTATTATTTCAAGGGAATTCAATTGTATTTCGAGGAAACGAAATATGACTGAAAAGCTGTTATATCCCTTTGGAGGCGCCAAATTACTCCTAGGCGATGTAAGGAGGCATAAATGATTTTTTAAACTGTTATTGCGTAAGAACAAAATGATATTGCGTGGGAACGTCATAGTTATTGCAAGAAAAGGAAATGAAAATATTTTCTCAAATTTGAGAGAGAGAGAGAGAGAGAGAGAGAGAGAGAGAGAGAGAGAGAGAGAAAGAGAGAGAGAGAGAGAGAGAGAGAGAGAGAGAGAGAGCAGCGTACATGTCGACTTGGGTGTGTTTGCATATGTTAAAAAACAGCTAACATGCGTCAGCCCTTCATATTTTGTTCAACTAGAGAACCAGAATCCATTCTGGAGCTATAGAATATATTCAATTGTCCTCACATTGCAAGTCGAAAAGTTATTTGAAACTTTGCGAATACATGTCTCCTTTTTGCTTATAACAAAGCTGTTTGTTTGTACGATAATTACCATTTAAGCTTTACAACCAAAGTGCATACACAATATATAGACCATGTCCTCATACGAATACATAATTTTATGCACATCTTCAGAAGATTACAATTGCAGTTAGTTTCTTTTTCTTCAAATTACCGGGCTGTAAATTAAAAGACTGGTTGAATGAATGAATATAATAAATCAGAATAAAAATATATTTTGATATACACACATGAAAAAATATTTTGGTAGGAGGAAAAAAAGCATTGAAATGCGTAATGATCCCGCACTTTAAGGTAAGAAATACTGATATATACATGCACATGTGAAACATTGGCGACATTAATGACATTCATGAATATAATTCTCATTAGAACATGAATATTATTATCACTCAGAGGCTAGTAACAAAGTATGCAAAACAAAATCCAATACTTATGATTATGTACAGTAAAACTGGAAATCAATTATCTGGTATGTGTAGCTTTCAACGGTTTCTTTTGAAACACTGGAATACTGTTTTTTTGTTTTGTTTTGTTTTGTTTTGTTTTGTTTTATTTTTTGCTTTTTACCAGGTGTGGGATGATATTCCAAACTTGAACGCCACGATATCCAATACAAATTGCTTGGCGATATTGCATGACGTGACGACTGTGAAGTTGTCAAGTAAAAATGATCCTAGATGATGCTAACATCTGTAAATAAGTTTGAATTTGCTTCGGGGCCTTTTCCTTTTGTACCATTATACATAAATGTTTCTGTTTGCCGCGGTGACAAAATGTTGAAAGATTTGTATTAAGCACTCATTGATGTTTTATAAATGTGAAAAGTAATATAGTGATTTCTTCCTGTCAGTAGTTTACGTAGCTTTTCAAGTGTACTATCATGTGTTCTGCCCCATACAGAATTACAAAGGAAAAATTCGGCCAGGAATAAGAAAAATACAGATATATGGGGGCTTTTTGACACAGATATTGTCACAGTTTTATTGTTACACCGATAGATTTAGCCAATTCAGTGGGGGATCAACGGTCACATGAAAGGCTGATGCTAATTTACAACCATCCTTAAATGAATTATGTTTATTATTTGTAAGGCTTTTACTTTTTGTTTGAAACAGCATATAATCTGTTTTCGACACATCCAAGGATAATTGGTTTGACTCAAACCATTGCGATACAGGATTACTGTGATGGTTCCTTCTTGCGCAATAAAAGCAAAATGTTTTGGGGGGGTGTAAAACAATGTTCCTTGATTTTCTAAGTTTTGCATTCACACACACACACACACACACACACACATACATATATATATATATATATATATATATATATATATATATATATATATATATATATATATATGAATTCTTGACAATTTGAAACTTTTATTTTAATATTATACATGTCAACATTTGAAATGCCATTTAGGGCATACCCAATGAAGACCGGCAGGGGCACAGAATATTTATCTAAGAATATATATCAGAAAAAATATCCATTCTGATGAAAGACACATGCCGTAACATAGTCAAATGATCAGTTAATTTCAGGCATTGTCCCAGACGATGGGTGACAGTGGCTATCTCTGTACTGTTTTTTTGCATAAGTTTTTTTAACAATGTTTTTTTTTTTTTATTGTTTTATATATTTTCATGGCTACCGGTCAATCTAAAGTAAGACAAGTATGAGTAATTGCAGACACAAGCTTTGTTGGTTTTCAAAACGGAAGTTATCAATGGTTGCAACTCCTAAAAATTATCTTGCAAACTTAATTGTAGCCTAATATGTGATACATGTACTAACTGTAGAATTAAACACCCTGTCGTTCCCAGCTCCGGATAAATTAAAAAAAACTTCACTGTGTTAATATTATGGGTGCGCACGTTACATGTAAAAAAAGTAAACTATGCATAAACACAAGCATTGGTAACTTCAGTTTTTTTTTAACAAAAGAAATTTTTATTGCTCTGTGGTGACAAAAGATTAAAACACATCGAAGAGTGGCAGTCATGGGGAGGATACTGTGTGCAGATACAATCCGTGATGTCAAGCTCATCCGCGTTTAAAAACATTTATCATATAGGTTTGATCTGGTAATGACACATTAAAACTCACAAAATGTGTGAATGTCGACGAATTCAACATCCCCGTGCTACATTACAATGCCACCAGGCTAGGTCTTGCATCGTCTGCTCAATATGAAAACGAGACAGGACCTGTAGCAAAGAACACAAGACTGGTCACATGACATTGTTGTTTCATCTAATTGGCCTCTTGCCTGCGAAGCAGACTCTAATGTTCTTGTTTGTACATGTTACATGAGCACTAGGCCGCTTCGCAGGCAAATTGGTCTCCCACCTCTATGAAAATCACTGACCAGTTTTATGACACTGTCAGTTTCAATGACCAAACTTGCTCACTGTTTATGTATGTATGTATGTATGTATGTATGTATGTATGTATGTATGTATGTATGTATGTATGTATATATGTATGTATGTATGTATGTATTTATGTATGTATGTATGTATGTATGTATGTATGTATGTATGTATGTATGTATGTATGTATGTATGTATGTATGTATGTATGTATGTATGTATGTATATAAATTTGTACCTAATTTAAACTACATGGAGACACCAGTATGATCAGGTATGCACAGGAGGCAGAGAGGCATTTAATCCCGAACAATTAACAGTTTCCCGCTCAAATTGGCCCAAATATCTTTAAAACTGTTATGGTAAAAGTGCCAGGACAACTTCATTATAAAGGTTTGTTCCATAGGCGCATCCATTGAGCCACCAACAAAGCTTGCAGAATTATAATGTATGACAATTGGGGGCACTTAAAAAGTTTAAATGTTGACTATCTTCAAAACCATTATAGGTAGGAGTGCTATTCCAACCTCAATTCACAGGTTTCTGTTGTAGTCCCGTGTAATGCACCACAATAAAACTTGTAGAATTTAATTCATGTTAATTGGGGAACTTGACAAAAAAACTATTAAAGGGACAGATGCCATTGACCCCTTGATAATCTTCACACTTTTCTGCTAGAGTCGCATCCAACCCACCACAACCAAAGGTTGCAGAATTTTAATTTATGCAAATTAGTAGAATACACAAAATTGAAACCTTGAACAAATTCAAAACTATTACAGATAGATGTGTGAATGCAACTTTGTTAGGTTGGTGACATAGCTCCATTCAATGAAAAATGACCCAAAGTTGTAGCATTCAAATTTATGCAAATTCGCAAAATCTAAATGTCGTATATTCAACTTCAAAATTGTCATCGATACAGATGTTATTCTAATTTCAATTCATAGGTTTGTGAGATAGATGCATCCAATGAACCATGAATGAAAGTTGTAGCAGTTTGATTTATGCAAATTAGGGAAATGCACAAAATATAAATTTTGAACAACTTTAAAACTATTACAGATAGATTTACAACTGAACTTATAGGTTTGTGACACAGCTCAATTGTTTATGTCTTTTTTGAGCAGTTATATATATATATATATATATATATATATATATATATATATATATATATATATATATATATATATATTGCAGGATTTTAATCAATACTGAAAGGAGTGCTGCATTGGTGCATCCTGGGGCATTCTGGAGACCAACATTCCAATTTTGAACAAGTTTTAGCATATTCTTACCCCCCTCCCCAAGAACTTACTAATTATATCCTTTATCTCCAGTTCACTTAAATAAATTTTACGCCGATCCTAATCCAGCTGTGTACATTTTTTGGGGGGGGGGAGGGGGGCTTTTCTTATCCTGGGAGTAATGAAAACAGGGCCTTTCCCGTGGTACATACCCAGTACAATCCCACATGGGAGCCCCCCCCCCCCCCCCCGAGAAATATCCAAGCGCTTCTTTTCCTCAAGCTTCAACTTGACTCCAGTCTGAGTCCCGGGGGGTGGGGGGGGTGGGAGTGGGTCGGTTGGGTGGGGTCTGAGCCTGAGTATTGTTTTATGTAATCAATTTCTCCTTACCGACGTCGCCACTCACGGAAATGCTACATCAGTCCCTGAACCACGACAGTGTCACATCTGTATGGTGCGGAAGGTTCTGCGTCGAATATTTGTCTTTCTTGTCTTGTGCGCATGTATATTTTTGGATCGCCATTCAAAATTAATCACAAGCTGCGTACGAGACTGCAGGTGTACAAAGACCTTCAGATCGATTGTGATCTTCGCATTGGAGACAAGGGATCGTGCAAATGGACCGTTACTTCCATTCATTCTTGTGACATTCAGCACACATATATGGAATTTAATCTAAGCTGAAGCATCGGAGAGGGCACTTACTGTGACAAACAGCGACAGGATGGAGCGTCTGGTAACACGTTATCTTGCTTGATCAATCTGATTTAATATTGATCCCCCAAACGAGGGAGGTGTAGGTGTGTGGGCAAATCTTGAACAGACAACACTCAGATGCACCTGCTGACCTTGCCTGCTATACAGACTCTACTTTTATTGCTTGCAGACAACAGAGGACCAACCGGATGTTCATTTCGCAGAGCAAGCACAATAATCTCTATCTTGTTCCTCGCTTTTGGTCGCTTTTTCTATTTATTTATTTTTATTTTTTTGCTTTTGGGAATAAGTGCATAATCAAGACGAGACTTGAATGGAAGACAAAGAATTGAGTTACATCAGCTCTGCTGGCAATACTGTATCTTTCCATTGATTTATGTGACTATCATTCTGAGGAAATCCTACCTGTCTGCATACAGGTAAAATCATGAATGCACAGGATGTTATTCATCATGAAAGCACGCGCTGCATATTGCTTGCCTATGTAATGCCTAAGAACAGGTGTTATTCTTAAAAGCTGGGAAAATAAATCTCAATGACAATATCTGAAATACTGATCATTGGCTGAACTGAACTTTCAAGGTAAAAATAAATGTAAAGACATGACTCCCGAAGAACTGTCATCGCTTCTCCGTGTAAGGGATGTAACCTGGCTGTTGTACCAGCCCTGTGTGCTTTCGTGTGGCATGCCTTGTAACATCATGGCCATATGCGTGATGTCTGCTCGTCACCTCAGGGGACAAACCCCGTTCATTTATCTGACTGCATTCGCAACCACCCAGACGCTAGTGCATGTCTCTTACATATTGGAAATCACCACGTACTTCGATAATTCGGATTCCTTTCGGTATCACTATGAAAAACTGAGACCAGCAAATATAATTTTACACCAAGCGTCCATCACGCTTTCCATATGGATGCTACTTGCAGGTTTAGTTGACCAGTGGGTGACGGACGGGTGTCCGATGCGTTACCCTGCTATATGTTCTGCCTGGAAGGCACGCGTATTGGTCGTCATTATGACAGTTTCAGCCTATATTCTGCATATCGTACTGACACTTGTGGGGGAAGCCCAGTATAGAAACACAACCACGCTAAATCAGACATATCTCCCTTTAGGTTTGAACTACATGAACCCGACCCTGGCGTGGACATGTCTTGCTATAAATGCTTTTGTACCCTATTGTCTGATTTTAGCATTTACTCCCGTCATTTTGATCCTTAGAAAACAATCAGCTTCACGAGAGTCAAGAATGGCTCAGTATAACGTCAACGAGACTGTCAATTGTCCATCCAATCGTCAAAAAAGAAAAATGCAGAATATGATGATCTCTCGTGCTCTGCTTTATATTTTGCTGGATCTTGTCTCGACAGTTGCGAAAGTGGAACAAGCAATGACGTCGTCCGAAGGAGCTAGCTACTCATGGAATATGCTGGTTGTATTCCACGATGCCTTCTTCTCTACCAATGCAGCACTAAGTTATTTCGTTTACATGACGTTTATGGTAGAGTTCAGGGCAGAAAAAGGTTCACAATTTTGCAATAGAAAGCCAATGAGTCCTGCAACTTGGAAAAGGTATCAACAGGCGGGAAACCTCGGCTCTGTGTCGGCTGAACTTGAGCCAGCCAGACAATCCGAAGACACAGCTTGTGCAATTCAGTGAACAACCTTTGAAATACCAGAATTGATTATAAACACTGTACCAAGACTTTTAACTTTGAGTGTTTGTCAGGACAAACGCACCCTTATCCGAATTCAATTTGACCTTCAAGTTCCTCACGCAAAAGCCGCTTATTTAGGTATTGGCATGTGTTGTCTGCATTCGATGGTTCCAGAGAAATTTAATGGTCTATGTCAAAAGCTTTCCGCGGCCACTTCTGGTGCAATACACCCCAAGTGCGTCAAGTAGAGCTGTTTAGTAAGTCTAGCAATAAGCACCTATGGGGTAAAGAAATTGTCCTTCCCTGCTTTCCCTCATTGTGCAGCAAAGACACATACGTCCTGACGTAGCCAAATTGGTACATGTCAGTGTATCTCAAATGGAAGAATAACATCTGGCGGTATACGTGTCTGCAGAAAAGGCACTCTGCAGAGGCTCGCAGATCGTATGTTCCAGTCTTGACGATGAAGAAAAGTTAAAACATAAATAGAAAATCACGTGAGACTTCTTTTTCAGAGCAAGACAAAAAAAATGGGAATAAAATAATGCACTGCGTGTAAATATAAAAGCATTATCACAGAGAAAAATCGGAAAGTCTAATGGACTTTATTATGGAGGTCACTCACGTTTGTAGGAGTTTGTATTTTTCAATATAAATCTAAATGTGTTCACACCTAGAATTCACCATTTGTAATGCCTAAACTACAGAAATAACAACGGTATTGATTCTTTAGTTAGAATACAGTCTAACAGGATATGCACGTCTAGCAAACAAGGATGTTAACTCATTCCACCCTAATGAGCCTTTTCCCGCTAATATCAAAATGTCGTGTACTAATTGTATTTTACTAATTTAGGGATTATTTTTCAAAATTTTTGACGAAACTTTAATAGAAGATCATTTCAAATTATATGCCCATGGTCAACAGCTTTCCTTGGCGCGCTCTGGCCGCAGGGCGATCAGAGCGCACCAAGGAAAGAACATCTTGTATCAGCTTGAAACAGCAGACATCCTTGCAAATTACATTGCAGCCTCTCCTGGCATGCAAGGACGAAAGCTGAAAACAACGTAGATGATTTACCATCTATAGTTCTTGCTGTCATTTTTGGGTTTGAAATTTATGAATATGGGTCATGTTTTTCTAAACTATTTGATAAATAACTTCATTGGCTATGTTGTGCTATGGGCTGTGTTCTCCAACTCGTAGTTAAAATGGAGGTAGAGTTTTGTTATTATGTTCCAGATTCATAAATATCACAAGAACGACATAGCCTAGGCCTACTTTTTCTTTTGCTCTAAACTCAGCTGGCTGACTAATCAGGAGAACCAAAAAGTGATAAGCCTACCAGGTCTCTTTTTATTTTTGGCAGAAGTAATAAAATTTGGGTTTTGAGTGGTTACGCCTATACATTTTGGAAACACTATAGTCTGTAGTTAATGAACATTTCAAAGGTTGAAATGACCGGTTTAAAACCACAAGTTGCCTTTTACGGGTAACTGCCTGTCTGAAGTCAGGAGTGAAATTTGTTTCTTCACATTGGTATTGGAAGATGAATGTTGATGCTTTGGTAACTCTGGAATCTCTTTGCTGTCATTGTTGTGTTTGAAATTTATGAAGATTGGTCATGTTTTTCTAAACTATTACATAAAGAGGGCTCACGGGATTGTATGTCGGCGATATTGAGATGGGAAAAGTTTCTTGATATGCAGCCTTTTGTACCCAGCATATATGTCGATGACACCTATCGCCACTTGAAATCTGAGGCCAACCAAAAGTTAGTCAGCAGAAGTGCATTGTGGTAGAGTGAGAGTCAAAACTGCTGAAAGTTTCACCCTACACAAAGGTATTAATTTTGCAAAAGTATTGTTCAAATGTACCTGGAGTACATTTTGATACCTTATAATAGAATGAAATAAAAACTGAAGCTTTAATTGACAACGCATACAGATCTGCGGTTGCCATTGCCCATGTTAATCTGCAGGAGAAAAATAAGGGTCATGAAAAGTGACCACATGCTGTGGGCAGCGGCCCATGACCAGGACAGTCAGCATCACCTGTGGCCAAATTTAGTACTATCTCAAAACAGTCCTTTCCGTTCGTGTGTTTGACTGACTGCTATGAAACCAGAAAAGCCAAATATAGATATTTAGTTTTGGTTTCAATGTTAATTTCTATTTAAGCCGAAAACAGATCGATGTTAGCTTTTTCTTCATTGAATGATTAAGGAATATCGAAGTAGTTTTCATCATAAGGTTTAGCTGCTGTGCATATAGCAAAATGAGTTTTTTAGTGACATCGAAAATGTTCTGATGCAAATATTTCTCTAGAAATGAACTTTTTTTATACGTATAAAGAATATTGTTGCGGGGCTTCATGTTTAGAGGTCAGTTGTCTGGTTGAATGCGCGCAGTCATTATTGCATGCATAAATAAATTTTGCTTGTGGTAGTAAAATACCAAATTGTTGATCAGAATGTTCTTTTGTTTTCCTTTTTACAAGACATACACAGAATTATATCGAGTTCACGCCACTACAAATAGGGTATATATTGTTTATATTTTTCTGCATGTTTTACTTAAGTAATAACAGTCAAGTGTCAGAAGTGATGATCTTGCTTGTCCACTATCATCCATGGCTGCAAAAAGCATGACCCGAGCATCAGCAAAATCGACAAAGCTCATTAAATTTTCAGCTGCTGGCGATCTGTTAAGGGGTGACACCACGCCGAAGCAAACGAACCATACATGTTGACAGCAACGTCCCTGAAGTTGGTTTGGGTATAACTTTGGCATGTTTAACATCAGGTATGCACTAGTTCCTTTTTGAATAATTAAGTATCACGGGAAATTTGGTCAGGATAGCTCAATATTAATGAATTAATTGTCACTTCTTGGCACTCTCAGTACGCATTTATTGTCATTTTCTGTGTTGTAAATGGGTGACATACTGATGACATCTCATTATAACTCAGAATCTGAAATGTACATTTTATTGACACCAAGTTACTTCAAGAGGAAGCCTCACATGACGGAGAAACAGAAAAAACTAGAAAAGATTTGATGTGAAGCAAATCTGTGCATGTTGTCAATATTTGGCGTCTACTTGCCTCGTTTGCATAAATTAGAATGCCTCAACTTCAGTTCATTGGCCATTGGAAATAAAAGTTGACTGTTTGTTTAGTGTGCACTTCTTGAAGAATCCTAGTCACTCATGGTACAAACGCATGAATTTAAAACTGGAATGGCACCTCTATTTGTAAAAGTTTCGATGATATGGATTGAATTTTTAAGTGCCCCTAATTAGCATAAATTAACATTCTATAACTTTTTATATGACTCTTCTTTGGCAAGTGTACGTACCTTCATGTGCAAGGTAGAATTTCGTGTCTAGTTTTGAAGAGATGGAACTTTTAAAATCTTAATTGCCTGATTTGCATATTTCTGAATATGACGACAATTCCAAAGGACATGCTCATTTTCATTAATAGTAGGTCAGTAACTTTGTAACGTTTGGTGGCTTTTGGAAGAGTGTTCGCTAAAAGCTCCGTACGAGAGAGAGAGAGAGAGAGAGAGAGAGAGAGAGAGAGAGAGAGAGAGAGAGAGAGAGAGAGAGAGAGAGAGAGAGAGAGAGAGAGAGAGAGAGAGAGAGAGAGAGAGAGAGAGAGAGAGAGAGAGAGAGAGAGAGAGAGAGAGAGAGAGAGAGAGAGAGAGAGAGAGAGAGAGAGAGAGAGAGAGAGAGAGAGAGAGAGAGAGAGAGAGAGAGAGAGAGATGGCTGGACTCACAACCAGACATAATACTGACGACCAGATCCAACTGGGCAATGCATAATGGATTCATCATATATATATCATAGCAACCATGAAGACCCCAGCTGTGAAAATGGCCCTTCTTATAACAATTTCCATAAGTTGGTACATGGTAAAATATAAAAGACACTATATTCAAAACAATTATAACTTTTGCTCTTAAAGGTCTGTTGAAGGGCCGAAAGCTACCGAAAGCTACCTCAGCTTTGGAATAGGTAGGTTAAGCATGCATTCAAGAAAGAGCCTAACTCAATTGTAAACTAGAATAGAAGAGTTTCTTCAAAAGCAAGTCTGTCTGTGTGCTTTGAGAGCTTAATTGGATACCACTGTAGCACAAACCTGAGAATTAAAGGAATGACGGACACCTCTGTCTCACGTAACTTATACCAGTGTCCCTGATTGGCACAACTTTTCTTTGTGGCCCATTGGATGTACCTAGATCACAGACCTATGAATTGAAGTTGGAGTGACACTTCTATCTGGAGGTTTAAAACTATTCAGGATTTAAATCTTGTCTATACGCCTTATTTGCATAGAATAAAATGCCATTACTTTAGTTCGTCCGTTGCGGCTGAGTCACAAGCCTATAAATTGTAGTTGGAATGGTACCTCTGCCTATAATTGTTTTTAACATATTCAAGGTTCTTTGTGGCCCATTGGATGTACCTAGAGCACAGACCTATGAATTGAAGTTGGAGTGACACTTCTATCTGGAGGTTTAAAACTATTCAGGATTTAAATCTTGTCTATTCGCCTTATTTGCATAGAATAAAATGCCATTACTTTAGTTCGTCCGCTGCGACTGAGTCACAAACCTATAAATTGTAGTTGGAATGGTACCTCTACCTATAATTGTTTTGAACATATTCAAGATTTAAAATTAGTGTATTAACGTAATGTGCATGAATCAAAATGTCAACCTCCTTGGTTCACGGTTCACTGGATGCGGGTATGTCACAAATCTACAAATTTAAGTGAGTTGACACATCTATTTATAATAGTTTTTAAACAACCGAAGATTTAAATTTGTGTATTCGCCTAATTTGCATAAATTTAAATCCTACAAATTTGATTTATGATTCTGTGGATGTGGGTGTGTCACAAGCCTTTAAATTAAGGTTGAAAAGGTTCCTCTATCTACAATAGTTTTGGAAATATTAAATTGTTCTAACTTTTCAATGCCACTAATAAGCATTATTTAAAATTATACCACTTTTGTTGACTGTCCATAAAGCTGGCAAGTGTTACAAATTCATGGATACAAGTACAAAATTGTAATTGCCCCTCAGTTTACATAATTGGGAACATCATAAATATGCGAAACCAGGTGTACAATTTCAGAACAATTCAAGACAAAATTAGCTGTGAAGAAGAAAATAAACAAAATAGAGAAATTTTATTTGCTTGTCAACAATTCAGTTTGTGTGCCTATGAAAATTTTAAAAATGGACTATTCAGTAACTTTCTAACTCCTGTAACAAAATTTTTTGTTGAACTGTTCAAAGGAGACATATTCAACTGAGCTCTGTCGCGAACGTATTAATTGAAGTCCGAACGGTCACTCTATCTAGAATAGTTCTGAAGTTATTCGAGATTTAAATTTTGTGTATTCGTCTAATTTGCATAAATCAAACTACTACAACTTTAATTCATGGTTTATTGGATGCAGCTGTCTGAGAAACCTATCAATTGATTTTTGAATGATGCATCTATCTATAACAATTTCTAAGTTAAATATTCAAGAATAAAGTTTGTCAATTTGCCTAATTTATATAAATCTGAATGCTACCACTTTAAATCATATTTCATTGAATGCAGCTATGTCTTCAACCTGTCAATTAAAGTCGGAATGACACCTCTATCTGTAATGGTTTTGAAATTGTTCAAGGTTTAAATTTTGTGTATTCTACTAATTTGCATTAATCAAATTTCTACAACTTTTAGTTGGGGTCAATAGGATGTGCCTACAAAACCTATAAAGATTGTCAAAGTGTGAATGGTACCTGTCCCTTTAATACTTTTGAAGATAATTAACATTTAAACTTGTCAAGTGAACGGTTTTGAAGATATTCAATATTTTAACTTTTCAAGTGCCCCTTATAAACATTACTTATAATTCGACAACTTTTTCTTCTGGTAAATTGGGTGTACCTATAGCGCAAACCAATAAATTGGCTTTGGAATGGCACCTCTACCCGCAAAAGTTTGGAAGATATTCAAAATTTAAATTTTTCAGTTTCCTAATTAGCATAAATTATAATTCTACAACCTTTGTTTGTGGTTCATTGGATGCAGCGTCTATAGCACAAACGTATGTATTGAATTGGAATGGCACTTCTGCCTTTAACAGTTTTGAAGATGTTCAACAATTAAAATTTCAAATTGCCCTAATTTGCATAATTTTCAATATGCTGACTATTCCACACCGGGTGCATCATTACACTACCAGTTCAATCACTGTGTGAAGTTTGGTACTTTTCGTATCAATAGTGTCCGAGAAAAACCGAGGACAAAATTCATATGGAAATGAATGAATGAATGAATGAATGAATGAATGAATGAATGAATGAATGAATGAATGAATGTTACAAATTACATTTGAGGCAACACAAAATTTTATTTTTCAGTCACGAAGATTTAAACCACCTTAAATTAACCAACCCATATATTGTCCCGATCAACAGAACACAGTTTTAAGTTTGAATATTGCTATGTCAACATAGGTTATTACATCTATATTTCAGACCAAACAACTGGAAGTCCCTCTATCTGTCCCGTTATGTCACCCGTCTAATCTTCTCAGTGTTTTGTCCGTGTTACTGTGTTGCCGTGAGACTTGTGCTTCTTTCCTTTCCCTTTTTTTCTTTTTACATGCTTACTGGTATTGCACATAATATGATTACACTTAATAACCGAGTGACTGAGTTATACACATTGCGTATAATATTGTTCTTGATTGTGACAGAAGTATAGTTGTATTTCAACAGCAATAACTGTATTTATTAGCATTTTTATTCCACGAGAGGAATTCATATATACATGGTGCCTGTTTTCCAATTTTTTTTTTTTTTTAATAAGATACGTTTAAATCAAATCTCTTACTTTTGAAGTGCCTCTGGCCTGGATGGCGTGGAGGCCGAGCACCAACTTCGTGGAAACAGCGACATGCGGGCACGCTTATATGCTTCCTTTACTTTTATATCCAGTTTTACCGTTGTGCATCAGGTTTTGCAGTACGGTCCCATTGTTCCCTTTATTAAAATGGCAGGATAGTCCACTGCCAATCATCGCCTTGTTACAGTATGTTCTGTGTTCAAAACTTGATGCCCGTCATGGGACTTGACAATGTTTCCGATAGCCAGTTAGGTTTCATGGAAAAGAGGGGAACAGGTGTGCATGCATACTGTTAATGTCTTGTACTATATAGGGCCAAACAATCAATAGTATTTATATTGAGCTCAGATGCCAACAAATGCATTAACTACACCTGGCATGACGGCCTATTCCAAAAATTATGGGACAATATCAATATCACTGATTGGTTTTTCTTTTTTAAATGTTGCAAAGAACTTCACGCAGAAGTAAAATGGAAACATAAGTTCAGCGATATACTTCGGGTGATTAAAGGCACCCGCCAGGGAAGCACCCGACCCACTTGTTCCCCCACTGCTGGTCTCGGATCGCAGTTATGAATGAGACAGTGCAAACAGACGGTACAACCAGGGATGTACATGGCGGAATTACTCGCTCAGGTTTTTGGTCAAACGTCCGACGAGTAAGAAATGCTTGTTGAAATACTTTATTTATTTAAAGAGGATTAGAAAATTAGACACGGGCTAATGCAAATTCTTCTCCTCGTGTAAATGCAAATTACATACAACATGATCCTAACAGAGCGCAGGTTGAAAAAAATAAGAAAAAGTTGAAATAAGAAATACACCTCGTGGGTGCACTGGCTGGTTGTGATGCTCTCTGGCTCCTTCTAAAATATATTTGATGCCCTTTTGCGGTCCAACTCACGGGGTAGGAGCCTATGAAACCTTTCTTTGCGCGGTAAACTATGCCAACCTTGTCTCGTTTATTGCATCTGGCCTCCAGTCTTTAGTTAATATCTGTAATGATTACGCTAAAAATGCAAATGTTGTCGCGTTTACAGTGTCTGAGAGACCTCGTCTGCCCCCACCCCCACCCCTACCCCCATGTTCCTTTGGTCTGTTTAGACCAGCATTTTGCATGCCTTTTGGTTACAGACCACAGTTGTGATTGGCTGGTTGCGCATCCCAAGGGAGATAGTCCGTAATTCTGAAAATATCGTGTTTTCAGCATGCTGTAGCTTCTGTTTAAATAAAGTTAGCAAAGTCAGGTTTATTGCATCACAGAGTTGCTTCATTGGTGGTCATATAGGTGCACTCTCTTCCAGACCATGCAGGTGGGAACTTTATGGTGAGGAAGGACAATGATGTGACCCCCGCCAGAGCACATTTCATACACCTATATAAAGCTGACATCCAGGTGTTGTTTCGTATTTCAATTATCACGAAATAATGAGCTGGGAATTGTATAACAAAAATTTGTCCGTGTTTTTCTTACATTTTTATCTATTAAATGCCGTTGAAGAAATCTTAAAATACCAAAATGCTGATTTTTTAGACTGGAAAATGCATATATGAAAAATAGAAGGAGTTATAACTGTAGTCTGTGGCCTTTTGAATGGGATGCGGGGGAAAAGGACACGTTGAACAGACCAAAATAATTTCAATTTGTGTAACTTTTTTTTGGGGGGGGGGGAGGAGGGGATGTCAACGGTTGTGGCCTTGTTTTGTTTATTCGGGTATGGAATATGTTTTCAAGTCTTGTCCGTTGTGTGTTGTGCTGTATCTGGCAAAATGCTTTTAATATGTGTAAAGATATTAAAGGCATATAAAGATTTATATGGCTTCAATACCTTTGCGGGCCTCGTGGGCGCGTCTGGCTCTTCTGATCTTATTCTTACTGGCACTAGAGTGTATCACTGTTTGCTATCCCGTGCATGTGTGATGAGTGGCCGCGGACGAGCCATTCTGTACCGTGAAGAATTTATTGCCGATCCACACTTTCGCACTGTCCACGGGCACTCAATCGATCTATTTTGTCAGAACGTAATGAAAACTTCATTTATCGGTAGAATATCAGCTTTTGTTTCAAATTACGACTACTCCAGATTACATACACTATACATCTTTTTTCCTCCAAAAACGACAAACCGGCTCACCCCCTCTCTTTATGGGAAGCACAGCAATACCTGAAGCAAACGAACATACACACCTTGGAATTACACTTACACATAATTCGTCAGCGCAGTCCCATATTAGTACCACTGATTAGCCCTGCTGCACAGACTGAAATACAAACTATTCCGCAAAGCACTAATATGTCTATATACAACAATGATGCGGCTTATCCTTGAATACAGTTGTGTTCGGACGGCTTGTCACCATCTCTTAACAAGCAGGCAATACAACGTGAAGCTGCCCGGATTTGTACTGGTGCATTGAAGCACAAGCCGAGTCTCCTTCTATCCGAGTTGGGTTGGCAAACCTATCTGAAAGACGTCAATATCACAAACTAGTACTTCTTTATAAGATGGTCAATAAATTGACTCCCAGGTACTTCTATGACCTGCCACCTCGTGAGATCGGCCTTACCACTAATCTCAACTTGCGTAACCGCCTCAATATTGGACAGGTAAAATTCAAAACAAACGTTACGGCGTCTCCTTCCACCCTTCCTGCAATAACCTTCGGAACAACCTACCGCTCGACATAAGGGAATCTGTATCACTCGCAACTTTCAAATCCATCGACCTCACTGTCTGTTGACATTAAACCCCTTTATTTCTCATACGGAAAGCGTTTCACAAATATTTGTTCCACTCAGTTGCACCTTGGCTGCTCGCACTTGGAAGTCCCATCTTTATAAAGTTAAAATAATCCCCTCACAAGATAGTGGATGTTCTTTCCAAAGCGAAGACATCCATCACTTTTTCTTGTCCTGTCCTCTGTTTTCAGCTTATATGTATCATCTGTCATCTGTTGGACACTGTATGTCATATTGTGGGACCGGGAGTAAACCCAAAAGTTATTGTACATCTGTGCAGAGATCTCCTTATCACATATTTCAAGCAAGGAAATGCCGATTTAAGTCACGATGATCATAAGAAAATTGTTGATGCTATGCAAAATGATATTGCATATCCTGGGAGATTTGAATTCTGAGCTATTTATTTTCTGGTGCCATAAGCACGTATCCTGGACTGTTTCCGAGTTGTGCATCTTACCGATTATGAATGGAACTCGCGTACCGGTGGAGCGGAAGGATAAACTCGGTAGCCCCTCGGCGGGCTGCACCTCGTCTGCAGTTATATATTTTAACATTATTCATGGTTTACTTAAATGAACCACATATATTGGGGATTCTTCTTTATTACTTATTACTGTTTATTGAAACCCAAGCCTGGGAAAATAAAAGTTATAAATTTTATGTTCGGAACGAGCGGGACTCGAACCTGCAACCTTTGGCACCAGTCGCCTAGCTGAAATGGACACAAATCCACTCGACCAAATCCCCATTCTTAAAAAAGAATGGTTCAATGGAGGTAGTTATGTGCAAGTGCCAGATCAACACGGTTATGCAGTGTAAGTACTGAGTCTATGTATACATACATTATAAAATCGGCAAATATAAAATATACATACACTTAAAATCTAGTGAGTAATTTGACCATCATATGCTCTCAAGAATGGGGACTATTATGGTCAGATGACAGCAGCGTAGTGAGAGTCCACCCCCCCCCCCCCCCGGTTGTCAAGCGGCCGACCGGTACTTTAATGCTCGTATGTATGTATATGACAGATATTTCATGCACCATTTCAAGTACTTCAACTGTGACATGATGTACTATGTACTCTTATGTATTTCCTCGTATTGGGGATTCAATATGATGCTTGTAATGATGATGATGATGATGATGATGATGATGATGATGATGATGATGATGATGATGATGATGATGATGATGATGATGATAACTCACGCTAGCTGATCATTGAATATTCAGGATAAGTGTCTAAGCATGCTGAAGCCGTCATGAATGTTGTTTTAGCAAGAGAAACATGTCTATGATTGCCGTTTAGGGTATTTTGAAGACAGATAAGAAAAGTAATAAAAACAGTTTGAAATCAAGCAATATAACCCACACTTAAAATTTTGTGTGGTACTAAGTCATCACTCATCATGTACCGAATGAGTTGTATAATTCATTATGCGTGAGCTCTTCACTGCATTCATTTCTTGAAAAAGAAGCATTATTTAAAAATATCGATGGAAATGTGGATCTTCTTTATTTGCCTCTAGGTCTATCTATCTATCTATCTATCTATCTATCTATCTATCTATCTATCTATCTATCTATCTATCTATCTATCTATCTATCTATCTATCTATCTATCTATCTATCTATCCATCCATCCATACGTGTCTCTCTGTCTGTCTGTGTCCCTGCCTGGCTTCTGTCTGTCCGTCTCTGAATCTAGGTCTGTCCCTCTGTTCACCCATCCGTCCATCCATCTTTCTATCCAACACGCAGTGACACATGAGTGACAAACCAGGAACGGTAGGCGACCGGCGGCCTTCAGTATAGCCTCCAGCTGCAAGTCGACACCGGTGAGCTGATCTCGGACCACCGACGTCCACATGCGCTCAAATTACCTCCCATATTTGCGCTGTTCGAGACTTTCGGCATTGACCGTACGGTGTAAGTGTGATTGATTGTCTTGGTGCAAAACGAACAGAATGGGTTGCGTTTATTCAATAACAAAACAAATACACTGAAACATTACAGCACATTAGATTATAAATCTTGTTGGCCTATATAACATTACAGTGGGCGCATTACATGTACATCACAGGTACAGTGGTAACCGATGAGATAATTGCACACATACAAAATAAAATATTTACAACACAAACACAAAAACAAAAAACTTACTTTAAAATACGCAATACAAAATACCATTGTTTCACATCAAAGGAATCAAAGCTATCAGATTAAGAATACAAGTTATTATTTTGTAACTTTAGATTAGATATACATGTAAGCCTGAGGAAAGTCCGCTGCTGCAATCGAATTGAGTATTGGGTTACTGGATTGGTTTCCTTGAGTCACAGCATAGCATGAAAGTATTAAGACAAGCCAGGATTTAGTTCATGAACGGAGTGAGATTCCGTCAGCCTATCATGTTGGCAATTGTTTAATAATGGAGGCAACAACAGCATACGTTGAAAAGATCTGGAGCTTTGCCAGGTTTCCAGGCGTCACTGATGTGGACGTGACATTGATTAGTAGGCAGGGAGCATCGTTCTCGATACATCTCTGTGACTGTCCGGCCTTTTTATGAAGAGCACAAGTTCAAGAATCAAGAACACTAAAAAAGAGTAACAAAATATTTTTCCTGTGCTTGCTTTTACTATATCTTAAAATTAATTTCATAGTATACACACACACACACACACACACACACACACACACACACATATATATATCTATATATATATAAAATTTTTGGGTCGATTTTAGTACAGTAACAGGCTTGTATAAATACCGTATCATAGGCCTAAAAGCTACAGTGCCGCGATATGATATATCGGTACTCTTCCGGTTTCATCGGTAATTGTGTTGATGAGGAGTAAAACTTTCAAATGTCGTTGTTATTTTTGCTTTGTGTATTGAAATATAAAAATCGACCCAAACATGAGATGAAAATTTTATAGCATACTTTGTAGACGATATGAAGTAGGGCATAATCAACTCGCACTGGATACCATTTGGCAGAACGAGTGAGCGAAGCTCACTCGTTCTGCTATATGGCAGCCAGTGCTCGTTGATATACTTCACATCGTCAACAAACATGCTATAATCTATAATATATATATATATATATATATATATATATATATATATATATATATATATATATATATATATATATATATATATATATATATATATATATATATATATATATATATATATATCCTGCATTGCATCGTACCAAATATATTCTGTTGCTTGCACTTGCTCGTTAACAGAAGCTGGTATTAGCCTGTGGCTACCTTTCCGATCTCTATTAAGATGAAAAGCTTAATTTTATTATTATTACTACAATAATCATCATTATCATTATCATTATTAGCATTTAGGTCGTTCAAAAATAAATTGTCCGTGCAATTCGGACAATTTTGGTCACTACATACATGTCAGTTTTGCACTCGGTAGAAGCACGGAATTTTGACATTGTTGCAACATGAGTCCTCGTAGTCAATATACAAAATACTATTTATTCATGACATGAGTTGCGACATTATGAATAGTGACAAGTTATCAGGAATTCAGGCAAAACCCTGCTAATATAAGCACGTTCCATAGACACAATAAGAGACTGGTCCTGGTAATTTACTAAGGGTCACAGCAACCTAGTGCTAAGTTCCGGGGAACACAACTTAAGTCCATTGAATACAAGGTTTTAACTTTAGCAGTATAGCTGCAGTCCCGGGAACTTGGGAACCCACCTCAGAGTCCCAGGAACTTTGAATGAATTGATGGTAACGTAATAGTGAAACTCTGTTTCAAATTAAATGTAATTTTCGCAAATTTGCAAGTATGCGACGTGCTAGAAAATAACCACTTTGAGCTAAACCAACTTAAACACCTCGACAAAAACATCTAACAGGTTTTACAATAAAAAAACCACCCGATTTAAAAAAAGTCACAAATATATATAAATTTATGAATATCAGCAAATGAAATGGAAAATGGTTTTACTGAAGTAGCTTAACAGTATTAATTTTATACCGAATGGATTAAACAGTATGGGAACCCATCATGAAGATATAAGATCTATCTTCATAATTATGGAAGAAGGTTGTCTAGTTCTTTAAAGAAAGCGTTTTCTGTCGGCCTATGCATGTATCACGGATGCTTTCGGAGTTCTGAAAATTACACAAACGGATCTTTGGAAGTCTGCAGAGTCCTGCATGGCTATGAAAATTTACAAGTTGAAATCATATATTTCAAATATACTCCGGACCATGTGAACTGTATTAAAAATAGACTCCATCCAAAACATAAGAAGTTATGCTCGGAGAGATATGATTGTGTTCAGTGTGAAACAGAAGAGTCACAGAATGGCAATATCTTCACAACAACTTTCATGTATGAAATGTAAAAATTAGTTTATCACATGAACAGATCGACACGGTTTCATTAGCTTCATTTCTTCAGTTACTTCGATTATTTCTCTTTCAAGTGGTTAGAGAGCGACCATACATATCTACTGCCGTAGCCACAAATACCTTTAATATGATAAGTACCTGCATGGCATAGTTTTTTATGGAAAACACGGTGAAAAGTATTTTATTCATTATATTAACATTTCTCAGATAAAAGATGCACCATTGTTTCTGAAATGAAACTGCCAGTTATCACATTTGTAAAAAAAAGCACAAAACAAAAAGCACACAAACAAGAAAAAGGTTCTGCAAAGGAACTGTACGTATGCTTTTGCGTTCTGACTTTACGTGCATTTACATTAATCTCTGTGGGATGTTTATATGCATCTTATTTGTTCCAAAACGCGGCTTATGAACCGACCTATACACGGGCACTTACTATGTAAAATTTTAACAATGGATTCATGCTCCCAGTTGGGGTTCTTTTCCTTGGGACGCAAACCTGCTTTTACTAGGATTTTTATGCTTAATGTGCGTCAATTTCAATCAAGCCTAATATCAGCAGAGCGTATATTTCAGGCCGAAGACAACTAATAATAACATTCCATGATGTGCAACACAAAAATTAACTAATCAGGTCTATTTTCATTGCAACAAAATTTATACATACATTAAAATTTTTTCTTTACCGATGCATCTTGATTTTACTTAATTCTCAAGCCTGTAACAGAAGTGTTGTGAATTTATTTAATTTTGCTGTGTTCTTATTTTTGCTGAGTTTGTTGATGTTTCAAAACCGTGAAATTATGAACACAGTTAAAACAAAGTTAATAACTGGATGAAAAAAGTTTTTAACACGGCTTGGAAAGGAGACAAGAATAAAATAGAAAATTTAAACTCTCAGTTAAACGCACCAAAAAAAAAAAAAACAAAAAAAAAAAAACAAAAAAAAAAAAAAAAAACAAAAAAAAAAAAAAAAACAAAAAACAAAAAAAAAAAAAAAAAAATCAAAAACAAAAAAAAAACTTCTTATCACACTTGCATATATTTTACCAAAGGCAATACAGATAATATAAATGTACTTAAATTTGCTGCACATATATTTCATTTTAGCGGACTTTGCTGATGGCACGAAACCGTGAAAAAAACCCCCGTTCAAATGGTACTGTAACGTAGGTATATTAGGACCTGTATCCAAAACAACGAAGTTAAACCTTTAGTTTACCCGAAAATGTCAAAACGTGAAAATTTAAAGACGTGGAAATGAGTCCATCTGCAGTACGCTGCAGCAAGAAAGTAAGAGACCCAACGATTTATTGTATTTGTGTCTTTTTGCCCAGAACCACTTCCTAGTAGTCAATATCCTATTCCGCAGTTCGAACTCTTTACTCTCCATAAGCTAACCTGTCCCTGTCTAACCTGTATATATATGGAATTACTATTGTCTATATTGCACACGTTCCTCTGTAAAATTTTGACATAGGCTGTATCAGCCCAAATAAATTAAAGGGTCTTCAGCGGGTAACTACTCAACATGTTTCGGAGCCTTTTACCTTTTTATGAAACAGAAACGTTCAGATGCAACCACATGCAGACGATGCAACATTGCCCTGCATGGAAATCTAGCAAACGTATATGCTCGTCGGGCTTCAAACGCATGAGTTAAGATCAGTATAATGGATGGCGCACGTTGAATCAGCAATGTAATTTTGCTACCGATTCATCCTAGTCCTTCCATTATTCTTTAGATCAATACTCTGAGACAAATGCCAAGGTTCACTTGCTGCAGGCAGAAGTGGTCTCATCTGGTAATATCGGCAAAACAGATTAAATGTGGTCTTCTCTGCCAAGATTAAATTGCCGTTACTATTCAGGTCTTTTCTATTTTTTTCCATCGAAACAGAGCTTAATGTGTTAGGATAATAACTGAATTGAATGCATACTGCAGAGTTTGAAGCTCTTATGACATCAGAAAATACAACAACAGTATGTCGTACCGTTAGGTGTTTGTTCCATGCATTCAAAACAAAGAATGAATAGTTAAAGTCTACAATGGCATACAATTTAGATTTCTGTACGGCCGCTACTCTTGACTCTCATTGTGATATATTTTGTGACTCTAGCCCGAAGGCCAAAATGTGAAACAAATTGATTCACTTAAAATAAAAAATATTGGAGCTAATGTACGTCCCCTGCAAATATGGTACTTTTTTGCATTAATTTTATCTTCTAGCATCTAGTAAAAACGTCTTGTTAATGTAGAGCCATTTCTACACACATGTATAAATATATCATCCATTGTACATAGGATACATGCGAAATTACAACTGCAAAACAATACCATTGAAAGTTGGTGACAGGATGTACATGCACCTGCGACACGTTTAATGCGCCTGGTATGAGTATGTAAGAATGAAATTTTATTGTTATATGTTTTCCATAGATATTGATATGTTTCCTAATACAGTAGTTTGTACATAAAGACGTCAAGCTACACAAGTGGCCGATGTCAGCATTATATTCAGGAAGCCAATGTCAGTACGGGTGTACAACTGCATGGACGGAGTTAATTTGTTTACAATAATAAAAATTTATGATACTTAGTTATTCAGTTTCATACGGGTGGTGCAAAATAATGATATATATTTTCGCTATAGGTCTTCCGTATCAATGTCAGTAAACTCAGATAATTTTACATCATGTCGTGTGAGCCAAATCAAATTTGGTATTTACATTTTATCAGGCACGTTAAAGACATGGATTTGATAGAGATATGGAAACAAATGTGCACCAGGATCCATAGTTACAGCCAATTTGGATCAAAAGTAGTGACATTTGTACATAACAAAATATACTTTCGGTGACAAAGTGCATCACGAAAGTCCCGTGAGCTTGACCTTGACCTTGACCCCCGAGTGACTCCATATGTTGAAGGCATCTGTATTCTTCAATGTGCTACCTTTAAATACACTACATGTTTAAATTCAGTTGAAATAATCTAGATTCAATTTTGAGGTGAGAGCGACAATTTGAACAATATACAAATACTGGCTGTTTTACTGGACAATAGTCCAAATTCTAATACCCGAGAGTTGGTCGAGTGTCCCAGCTGAACTATTGCCCTCGGCCGATGGCAAGAGTTCAGCTGGGATACTCGACCAACTTGAGGGTATTGGAATTTGAACTATTGCCCAGACAAAACAGCCACTGTTTGTTTTAATAAATTTCGGATAAAATGGAGCATTGATACTCAGAATCACGCGTTTCATGAATTTGGCAGGTGTCTCCCGATCCAGGGCTTCAACTGCTGCCAGACTTGTATTCCTTGAAATTGAGTAGTTCTTCAAAACAGTAACGGCACTCTTTATGGCATATTTGGTTTGCTTCGAATGTCTGTCCGACAACAAACTGTCCAAATCTTCGTCGCTAAGAAGGGCGAATTAACCGTACCCGTGCTCTGCTCCCGCCGCCATTGCTCTCTTTGATAGGCAGGTAGTCTGCTTCCTAGTCCAAATATTGCATCATGTACATACAATGAATCAGGATGCAGGCAATAGTCTTTTCAGCCTCAAAAACTATTGCCCGGCTCCTTTATCAAGAGTGCAATAGTTTATTTCAGAATGATATACATGTGGTGCCGTTCATCCACTCATATAAAATTAATCCAAAATTCAATTTAACAATATACAAATAGTGTCTGTTTCACCAGACAATGGACCAAATTATTAGCCTCGAGGGTTGTGGAGTGTCCTGGCAGTCTATTGCCCGCGGCCTTCGGTAGCCTTGCTGCCAGGGTCATAAAGTATATTTATTATTTATTCATTCACGTTGGAGACACGCATTTTCAAAGTGCGTATAAGGAGCAAACTACATATCTATTTTGTGCATACATTTCCGGCCTCCTTAACATTACTTCTAGTTCCAGTTTAGAAGTTAATTGCTGGATTATAATCAAAATGCTGTTGAGAAAAATGGTAGGCCTATATGAAGATTGCAGAATTGATGAATTTCAGATCTTATCGTAGATATTCCGAAATGAATTGCCCAGATACTTCACAAAAATGTTTAACAACTAATCCAATAACCATTCATAAGCAACTCAAAATTGAGATGTTTCTCGGCACGCCATTCTTGAATGAATATGATCATAATAAACCTGACAAAGTCGAGAATGCTAACGAACCACCCGTATCGCCGAGTTCATGTGGCAGAAGGCCGAATTCAGAAGCACTCGCGGTCATCCGCCACAGCAACCAGGTGAGTCACGTTACTCCTGAATGATAAGATAAAACTTGCAGAAGTAGCGGTCACATGACTCGAAGAATTCCAGTGGTGGATGACCGCGAGTGCTTTGGAAGTCGGCTAGTCGGATGAATAGTGTCCTCGACGTGGCCACTCATATTTTATCCAGTAATTATACCTGAAATTTAAAACGATAGAAAAAGACCCCCCCACCCCCACCCGATTAAAAAAAAAAAATAGTCCATATGCAAACCATACACCAGAGGTAATTTTCCATTTATGGAAAATGACTGAATGTTTGGAGTACGAATATATCATTCACTTCCAACTGGAGGATACAGGCAACTTTATGCTCCACTATTCCCTAGCCTTTCTGGTTAATAAAGATATTGCTAATGGGTAAACAATGTTTTGGTCAAATGGTGGAGCCTCAGCCATTGCCTACAAGCGTTGCAGTCATACATGCAGATTCAGATAATTTTGATTCAACACAAATACAAATGCACAAACATACAGGATTTAGTAGTTAGTTTAACAGAGTGACTGACCAGGTGATGCTATGGTCCTCTTGATTGACCATGTTCAAATTTGATACATGGGTGACTCATGGGTTGTTCTCACCATACGATGCGCTTAAAATCTAATTGGATGTGAAAATACATAAATTCACATTTTTATTTTAAAAAATCACGTGCCTTCAAAACGTCGCTTTTCGTTTATTTCCGACACCCACAAGGCGCGAAAGGCTTGTGAAGTCAGAAGCGCAACACCGCTGGCTGACAGGGAAAACTCTGACCATGTTAGCAAGCTATGGCTGTCAAGTGTCACTTGGTTTAAACATATTTTTTATTCACCCTTTATCAACAGGACTATGCATGTTGAAATATTCATTTTCATCCCTGTTCCAGCCCACGATGAGCCGATGTGTTGTTGTAAATTGTAGCCACACAAGTTCTACAGCTTGCTTATATTCCCCGAAAGAGCTGAAATTACGGAGAGGGTGGACCGGTACAGTCAAGATTTACAGGGACCAGTGGCAAGGCCCTGGGACCCGATGTAACCTATGTGATGAACACTTTGTGGAAAGTGACTTTGATTTGTCAAATATGACAATGTTTAGGATAGGCTTGGCACAACAAAGCTACTGCTGTTGCCAAATGCGGTCCCATCGCTGGCCAAATTAGGCATTACTCATAAAACTAGGAACAGTGATTCACTATAATTTTTTTTAATAATAATTATAAACTAATCTTCCGTATGATTCTGATTTCAAAGCTTGCGTAACAGCAAAATATAGGTCTAGTAATTCTACGACTGTTACAACGTATCACATAATTATCAATAGAATGTCACAATGACAACGCCGGTGTGGGATGTGGTGACAAAGTAACATTGTCTACGCAGCTGCCAAGACCAGTGGGCGCCTGGCCTTTCATCTTTTTTCAGCCGTATGCCACTGTTTGTGACAGTCCACGGCCAGCTCCCAATAATCAGGTGTACAAAATTCCATCTCATTGTACCTTTGTCGTTTATATGGAACCAGAAAATAAGTCAGTCACAGGAAAATATTTACCATTGTTACATAAAGGGTACAATCTGAAATAAATGATATCATAAACACGTGTACTGATGACAATGTATACGGAAACGTAAATTACTGCCCTCCAATAGTCATGAGGTTACTGCCGGGTAGGAGTTCTGATATTAAAAGCTATTCACAAATGCAAACTTATATTTAATCATCCATAGTACACACATATCGGAAGGGAAAATTAATTGTTTGTTTAGACTTTTATATACCGCAGGCATGGGCCGGCCGCAGCTGTTTCTGTGAATGCTAGAATTTGAATGAAACACCACAAGACCTGGTCCATCGTGACGCCAATTCCAATCAATTGCATTCATGTTGATCTTGTTCAAATGAAGTCTAGTAATTTTTGATAGGGAATATCTCTTTTGCAACGAATAGGAGACATTTAATTTTAATTTTAAACATATTTATTTCACATGGATTGCCTAAATATTTACAAAGAACTAATCTAGAGGCTCTCCACAACAAGATGACGCACAAAGAATTTACAATACACACATGACATACAATCTATGAATTGGCATGTGGTTTGACATAAATATTCGGTACAATTGAATCGAGAACAAATCTCAAATGTTGACAGCTGAAAAATAATCTGACATATCACTATAATACACTAGAAATGGCTTAAAATTCAAAGCGTCTCGTGTTCACGATGTAGGTCTGCACAGTTTCAAATGTTTGGTAATTAACATCATCACTGAGTTCTGAGTTGCCTTGTTTGAAGTATTCTATGAGTATGTCACTAGCTAAGTGAACTAAGAGATTTGGATGTACACCAGGTGCTAGGCTGTGACACACCGTATCCATTAGTCATGAAAAGTGATAAATGTCTTCATTTTGGTTGAAGCATGAGCAGGCAGGGGATTGGACTATGTTTAATTTGTGGAGATGGGAGTTAAGCTGAGAAAAACCAAGGCGCAACTGAGTGTGACATGTTTGGAAAGCGCTTACCGTATGAAAAGTAGGAGGGAATTGGGTCAACAGATAATAAGGTCGATTTTAATTTATATTTGAAGATATCAAGTGACCCAGACTCTCTGATATCGAGTGGTAAGTTGTTCCAAAGGAGAATACTAGATGGAAGAAAGGAGTCCCCATATCGTTTAGTTTAAAATTTAACCTGTCTAATGTTGAGCCTGTTAGGCAGGCTAATATTAGAGGTAAGTCCGAAATTGCGAGGTACTAGGTCTGAAAGGTAATTAGGGGTCATTTTATGGATCATCTTATAAAAGAGGACCATTTGCATCTAGTGGAAACACTTTCCCAACCGAGTTCAGCGAGAAGCAAATGCGGGGTGTGTGTTTCAAGGCACCGGTACAGATACGGGCTGCTTCATACTGAACGGCTTCAAGAGATGCTGATAAACCTTCTGTGCAATTGTCAAAGAGGACACATCCGTATTCGAGTATGGGACGGATCATGGTAATGTATATACGGGTAAAGGCGTTGCGGATAGTTTAAATTTGAGACGCCTTAACAGGGCCAAACGTTGACTGGATTTATTGGTGATGCGTGTGACATGGGAGTACCAGGAAACCTTTTCAGAAAGTGTAATGCCAAGGTGTGTGTGTGTTCATTTGCTTCAGGTATGGGTGTATTTCCCAGGATAAGGGGTGGGTGAGTGGGTTTGTTAACTTTAGAAAAGAAGAGAACAGCTATTGATTTGATCGCGCTGAAGGTGACGCGCCAAAGTTTGCCCCAGGAGTAGAACTTATGAAGGTCCCTGTTAAGTCTTTCAGCAGAAATAGTAGGATTATGTACGATTTCCAATACACTGGTGTCGTCAGCGAAAAGCTTGATTTCACAGGCTATGTCGTCAGTAATGTCATTGATGAAAACCAGGAACAATAGATATCCAAGTATGGAGCCTTGTGGTACGCCAGCTTCCACTGCGAGCCAAGTGGAAGTTTGAACGCAAAGAGTTGTGCGTTGGAAGCGGTTTGACAAGTAACTATTAAGGAAGTCCACGACAGGGTTTGTGAAGCCAAGTTGTTTCAATTTGAATAGGAGACCATCATGCCAGACACGGTCAAACGCCTTAGATATATCAAGATATACCATACGCGCTTCCTTGCCAAGTTCAAGTCCATTGTAAATATCATGGAGAATATATACGAGCTGGTTGATGGTAGAGTCATTTGCTTTAAAGCCAGAATTTTTAGGGGTAAGTTATTTGTGATGAGGTACTCATAGAGAACATTTTATGTAAGTCGTTCAAAGACCTTTGATACGTTCCACAACAGAGAGATGGGTCGATAATTTTCCTTGGACTGTTTGCTGTTTTTTTTATAGACCGGGCAAACATTAGATTTTTTCCACGGTTGCGGAAAGTGGGAGGTATTTAGAGAGTGATTAAATATTTTTGTAATAGAAAGGGTAATTCCAGAGGCAGTGTTCTTTAGTAGAGTGTTTCCTATATTATCAGGTCCAGAAGCCGAACTAGTTTTTAAGGATCGCAAGATCTTTTCAACCTGTGCAGGTTCGAACTGAAACATATGCAGGCGAGCGTCGGTTCTGAAAGCAAAGTCGGGTAGGGGTAAGGGGTTATCTTGGACTGGGAGCCTACACTGGTTCGCAAAATAGGTGTTTCAGATTTCGCACTTTTCAACGTGATTGGATATAACCTTTCCATTGTCAATGAGTGGGGGAATTGATTGGTGGAGTTTTTTTAACCAAGTATTGATTTACTGAGGGTCCACCACTTTTTAGGATTTATCTCTTTTGAGTCAAGATCAGAACGAAAATTTTCAAAATACAGACGGATTGACTTCCTTATTGCGTTTGCAGTTATGTTGCGTTTACATTTATACAATTAGAAGAAGCGTACAATTTTGTCAGCTATAGGGGATGGGTATAGGGACGGGGTTGAAGCGTGAGCCGCTTGTATCTTTCCATGCACGGTTGCGTTGCCTTATGAGTCTCTTGATGTTATTATTAATCCACGGTTTGTCTTTAGGTCTGATAGTTATTTCACGGGATGGGATAAATTCTTTACAAGTATCTATGAAAAGGTCTGACCAATAGGATACAACGTCATCAATGGAGTCCGAGACCGCGAAGCCTGTGCCCCAAGGTGCATATTGGAGGGCTGCGTTTAGGTCATCAAAGCTGGCACGCTTGTAGTCCCATACAGTACATGTACGTTTAAAGGGTCGATCTCTACGGCTTAGGATGGAGAAAGAGTAATAGATTACAGCATGATCACAGGTAGGTGGGAGTGTGTCAGAATTCGGAATAAAGCCAGGGGAATCGGTTATCATAAGATCAAGTAAACTTTCTGAGTATTCAGAAACACGTGTAGATCCTGATATCAGCTGGTACAAGTTATTCTGTGCAACGAGGTCAAATAGGCGCTGGCCAAGTTCGCTGTCGGTGTGAGTGGAATCCCAGGATTTACATCGATCATTGAAGTCGCCAGTCAGAATCAAAATGTGGGGATCGAGTGCAAGTGCAGTTGAAATAGAGATAGCTAAGTTATCCATGAATAGGTCTCTGTCCTCTGCAAATTGGCCAGGGGGGGGGGGGGGGGGCGATAATATACGCCAAGGAGTACTTTGCCATTTGTCACGGTGATTTCGATCCAGATACATTCACTATGGGGGGATTCGAGTTCCGGACATCTGCAAAAGGGTAAATGGTTTCTAACATAGACCGCAACTCCACTCCCGGAACCAGATGCACGATCTTTACGAAGTGGCGGTTGAAATCCATCTAATGACAATAATTCATCAGGGAAACTACTATCAAGCCAAATTTCAGAAAGTGTTACTACATCGAGGTTTTCCGCCTCTGCCAGGGTATGAACTTCGTCGAGCTTGCATTCGGTTTTTATACTGCGAACATGAGCATGACAGACAGAGAAGGCTTTCTGCAAATCGTCCGTTGGTGGTCCTGGGATCGGGTGCATGTCTGAAGACAGGGCTTTACACAAGGATGTAATGATATGGCGCAAGTTAGAATATACTTCAAGAACTAATATGATGGACAGTAGTGTAGGAAGCTGTACGAGGAGAATAGAATACTTGGTCATGACAAAAATTTGGGGGTAGGTGTATGCTTATTTTGAGTAGACCATGTGTATTGTTAAATAGTCCAATCACAGCTCTATAGGCCTGATATTGTACGCTAATACCCATTTTGGAGGTACAGGAAAAAGATGACCTTCACTGGATACTGTGTGGCAGGAACATGTACAATACCAGCTGTAACATATCGACACACTTTGTGACTGATGGAATTGCTGATTCGATACATGCACAATTCGCAGATAATCAATCTAACACAAGTACTAAATACATTCATATTTAACTGCGATCCTGCTCACTTCCTGTGTTGCCGGGGCAACAGGCTGATATTTCCACCATGACCAGGGCAGATTTGTATTATATACTACATAAACATCCATAAATAACACCTTTTCAACCAAAAGAGAGCCCATTTCTAATCGATTTAGGCATTCTTTATGTTTGAAATATATAGTAATGCATTTTCTTCAGATTATTGTGTGTTTGTGTTGTTCATTTTATTGAGAAAGTACTTTTGACCATGCTTAATACATGGATCTGCCCTGGTGCAGGTGGTTCCCTCCTTTGCTCAATAGGTGTTAGAGTAGGACTGCATTTAGATATGAATACATCCTGTCATCATTGCCCAGACGGCAAGTTAGGATCGTCTGGCTGTACCACGGCCGCACTCCCTGCATCACTGGTGATGGTAGGCTTCTGGGCGTTCCCACGTGTGTGTAAGGCTTAATGATCTTTTCCTCTGCTGGTTCAGCTTTTCTTATTAATTATTATTCATCGTCATCAGACCACGTAAATTAAACATTCAATTCATACTCTCCGGAATCACTATGCTCTGTTGCATCTGCCATAACTCTTGGCAAACTGAAGGCACTCTGGCTTAGAACACATACACCTAGGCCAGCGGGTTGCTTTTGTGACGTCACTAACGCTTTTCTAGATCGGGCTATGATCGGAGAAAATTTGCGAGCTTTTTTGTCGCAAATGTGGCGCACATTTGGAGCTAAAAGATAATATTAAAAAATTAAATTTACCATTTTGGTTTTCAGATATCATTTCTAACCACCCTAAACATCAACTTTCTATTTGTGGTTCCCATTTAATCAAGAGGACCTTTCAGGACAATATATATTACGGCTACACCAAGGATGACCCAGCTGACGATGAAGAAAGCGGCTTACACTCAGACAACCTGTTTTGATTTGGTCTGAAAGTTACCATGGTTTCAACGGAATGCAGAATCATTTGTGAAAAGAAAAGCATGGTGCTTATGCACAGGGCTATGCATTGTTGTTGCAATTAAAACAACTACGGTAATAATGTAGCACGTTTCGCAAAATATTAGTTTGTATTGAGTGATTGAGAATATCGAGAAGATATCCGGAATAAGAATGCTTGTGATTTTCTTCCAGGTATGTTTAAGGGTGTGTCTTTTAAGTTATCTTGGAATACAGTGCCAGATACACTTTTCGGTGGAGGCATGTTCAGGAATAGCGTATCGAGGAATATCACAGTGCACGTGTCTACATACATGTACGAGGCGTATAAATGGCTAATGGGTAAGTTTGGAAACACATGAAAGTGTCCTGGCAATTCGTTTCTCAGCATGTGTAGTATAGTTTTAGATCTTTTAGTTTAAACAATTCAGAAACTTTTAAGATTTTGAGATCTTTGAATAGCTGATCAGTATGGGCATATGAACGCTTAGAACACATGGGACGGATGGCTGATTTTAATGACGACCTATACCAACTGAAAAGTACCTACCCCGATTCTCAATAATTTCCAGGGGTTTCTTTTGTGTTCTGTTCGAGAGTATATCGAGAGGTCATATGCGGAGTTTTATAGATCCTAATGTGGATGTTTTTTCCAGAACGATTCCGTAATTAACATAATAAACATGCGGCCAGCTGATTTATTATCCACAACGTTTGTAAATCTCTGACCAATGTAGGCCTACTTAGGATAAATACAATATATATCATATATATACAGGTTTTTTGCCACTCCCTCTATTACCCCTTTTATGTTTACATATTCACAAGCATAACCATGCGCACTCTTATACACAGACTGTGACGGGTAGTCCATATACATGTACCTAAATGTATTTTGCTTAATAGGAGTTTCTACTGTATATGCACACACATATATATATATATATACATATACATATATATATATGTATATATATGTATATATATATATATATATATATATATATATATATATATATATATATATATATATATATATATATATATATATACAGTAGTGTTTGGTATGCAAGACGCACCGAGAGTGGCCAATATAACAGGTGGTTTTGAATGGCGTATTTTCGACTAAGCCGGAACGCATAAAGGTCTACCAACTGCACCAAATTCCCATTCCTGAAAAAGAATGGTTCAATGGAAGCCGGTCTACGTGAACGACATAATCAACATGGCCAAGTTCATTGTATTTTGTGTGAAAGCACTATATGACAGCAAATACCGTAATGATCTCAGTTGTATATTATAGTTGTTATTATTTAAGTATTGTTTTTACAAATTAAAGGATTTATTTATGTTTTTGTTGTATTCTATCCTATTCTATATAGCTTACTGGAACCCGTTTTTTTTTAACCAACAGGCAACATATTTAGCTTGAAGGTATCGCTTAATTATCATGAAGGACCACGAATACTGTATGAGGCCGACAGGAGAGTATATTTTTGCTATAGGCCCAGGGGCCACCTGGAGTCAGCAAATGTGCACATTTCTTTTTTTACCTCTGACATAAACCAATTCATGTACAGATAATTCTAAAATAAGCCAAGCAAAATATTTAAACAGTTGTACGGTCACTATAGAACATATGAAGAGTCAGAGATTTATGTTGCTACTTTGTGGTTATTTTATATTAGGCCACATAAAAAAAATCCCTGTTTATCATCGCATATGATTTTATGCCGCACCAATTTTTTTGAGAAATTTGTTGTTTGAATATACTTGCGAAAAAATTCGCTGACAAAGCTTCAAGTAATGCCTTGAGCGGTCAGTGCCTCTAGCGCCGATCAAGAGAACTATATTACAGCATTCTTGTGAAATTCTGAATGAATAAATGACCTGTATGCGCAATGGATACTTGTGGAAAGTAAATTATTTGGAGGGTAGGGATGGGTTAAAAAAATACCCCGTCCCTCATCATGTTTCCTTTAGAAAACCACTGATGATAAATCTGGATATTTTTTTATGTGGCCTTAATATTGTAAAGGTATCTGATTCATCTAATTTGACATAAATTCTGGTCTAGAGGTGTTTGAATTTTATATTTCAGTTTATTTGAATGTAATTCGGTGATCCTAGATACAAATTTGGGAGTAATTTAATGTATTGCGACGTTTAGACTCACCGTATTATATCGATTAACTCAGCCTTGTTACTGTCACGATTTGGCAGGCCCACGCAAGGAGAGATTGCCACATTTGCATATATCTTTATCCTGTAAGAGACGAAATTTACGTTTGCCGATTGGTTGAAAAATTCAAGAGAATTCCCTGTATTTTCTCTTTGGTGTCCTTCCTGATAACGAAACAAGTATACAAATTCTGTATACCTGTTTTGCGATCCATATGAAAAGACTTGTATCCCATTCAGCCGTTGGCTTCATGAGATACAAATCTTTTCATATGGATATTTTTTGTACCCCGTGAACAGACAGGTAGTAGCTAATAGTATTTCCTTTTCTTTGGTGATGATTTGCGTATGCTAACATGCATAAAACTGAAGACTTACGTGGGCCTACTACATATGAAAGCTCCTTCAGTGCTGTTTCCACACTTGCCAGCATTTCAGGTTCCAAAATCAGGAGGTTAAAGCAAGGGAGTGCAAGGACTGAGCGGGGGCAAGGGGAGACGGCGGACCTCCCTCCCAAGCTCGGATGTTTTTCAAAAATTATACTTGATATGGTGTATTCTGATGACAATTTACAAGATTAAAGTGACTCATAATTTGCCTGTATATTGTTAATAGCACGACAAAATTATAATGAAACACAACGGACAAGCACAGTCATACAGGCTTGTCAGATCAAGTCATCCATTCATTCATTTGGCATGAACACTCTGACAGCGTCATTTCATGATGCATTGTACGCCCACATGCAAAAACTACTTCTCAGTGGCATTTGTCACAGAACAATAATTGTGACAGCTTGCACATAATGTCTAATAATGTGTGATTATTGTGGGAACTTTTTTTAAAAAATTAAAAGTGGCTTTAGTGGTGCCCCCCCCCCCCAAGCAGGGTGCACAGGCCTTCCGTGCACAGCTCATCACTTGGGGGGCCCCCCAATAGTTCAAAGCTTCCTACGCCATTGGGCTTAAAAGGCTTATAATTTCAGTAGGTGGTAGTCATGTTCCAAAACTGGTAACCTGGGCCTACTGCACTATTGGTAGAAAAGGCAATTATGCTATTCACTTTTCTTGCACGGATCTAGCCCAAGGACTAACTCACCATAGTGATTCAAGATTCAAACCTGTTCCTGACCACTCTCAAGAGTGCTAATATTTACTGGATTCAGCATCCCAATTAACGTATCTACATAACGCCACATGTAACCGTTCTTATACTCTGGAATAGAGCACGAAAGAAACACAAATAGAATGTGTACTTTTGGCTGCGTAATTGGAACTTCTGGTCCGAGGTTCCTGTTCAGGTTACCTGAGCGCAGACTCCTGGACGGCGCAAGAAACTGAAGGCGCCAGTCGGAGTCTGACCCAAGTGTACCAGCCTTTGAATTTACCGCTCCTATCACAATAGCACACACAAATCTTCGCTCAGATTCCAACGTTACTCTGCCATCTACAGTCCTAAGCTAGGACTAGTTCATTGACCAATTTATTTATTTATTTGAAGCACGCCATCTGTAGCCGAATATGTATAAAAGAAAACCGAAATGGCTTTACTAGAATGTGTTTGATTGGTTCACTGGTTGGCATATCTAGCTCACTGATTGGTTTGACGTAGAGAGTTGAAATCAGCGCGTGATTCAAATGGTACACTTGTGTCAGGCTCTGACTGGCGCCCTCAGTCTCTTGCGCCGTCCAGGAGTCTGCGCTCAGGTAAAGGTAACATAACTACGGAAAAAACTGTACTACGATTTTGTATCCCGATTACTTTTGTCACCACAAGACTGTAAAGTTTGACATGTCACTTTTTCCTTTGATTTGTTCAATTTCTTTGGTGCATAGAAAAAAATCGGGGCAAGCAAATGAAAATAGCTGGACAAAATTATTTTTAGTTAAGACCTTTACAAATTTAATCCTTTTTATTCCATTCCTATTCGCTGAACCATTCTCCCAGAATAACCGTGTGAAGTTCCCTCTTTTGTCCGTTTCATCAAAAGAGAGAAATCGAGCTTCAAAGGTTTTGAAGACAATAAATTGACTGCGAAGCTTTATAGCTTAGCTGAAATAGGCTGGGCTAAATCTTCTTGCACTTGAATCATTACATCAGTATGAAGATTCCATCAGGTTGTTACTCAAACAATCGTATTCAGATGAGTTTTATGACCTATAAAGTAGCGATATCATGCTCTGATGAGGCATCAAAAACCGATTGCACCACTGGTTTCACCCTCTGACGTCATGTGGGTGGAGCCTTCGCTTTGCACAAAGGACCAAATCCGTAGCAACTTGGCCGCCCGTACACATGAGCACATAGTGGAAGGTACAAACTGCCCCGGTAACGATTAACCGACTGGAGTGTACAATCAGCAAAATGAAAAACTTTGTAGGATTCTGTGAGTTGTGGGACTTGGCGATGTTAAACTGAATGGAGATGTCCAGATTACGTGATCGTGGACAGGATTACAGAATATGTAAAAAAACACGGAAACATACATTTCTGTAAAATAAAACCTTCCGACCCTGTTTTCAAAAGTTACCATAGCCGAATCCACTTTTTAAAAATATTGTATTCTCAGAACGCGGAGCAAAAAAAAAAAAAAAAAAAAAAAAAGCCAGCAAAACTTCAATTTACACAAGACATTAAGATGTGCGTAAGCGGGTTATGAATAAACAACGACAGTCAACAAACAGCGTGAGACCTCGTGCCAAAGTTTTTGAGATTTAATAAAATGGTGAGCAAACTTGGGTACATTTGATCATGTTCACTTCGTTATTTTCATTTATGCACATTTACTGAGCTGAAAACATATGGCCGCACAGGGATAAAAATGTGTCAATATTAATTATCGTTGTTTGTCTTGCTCTCTGATCGAGGGCGACGGACTCTAGTCACTCAAGTGACTCGCGCCCACAGTCCAGCGCCCTCGATCAGAGAGCAAGACAAACAACAATAATTAATATAGACACATTTTTATTTTTCTGATGTAAATCACTGTGTATGGCTGCGATTCACTTTGATATCAAAATCAAACGTTACTTTGGCTTCTTGCGACTGTCTTACAATGTATTGCGTCATGTTCAAAATGGCGCTCGCAAACACGTGCGAGGTTTGCCAGGCTACAGACTACAGTTGTGATTGGCTGATTAAGCATCCCACGGAGCACGGAGATACATGCACAGTGTTTCCTAGACACTGTAACATATATCTGGATAGATAGGCCTATAGCCATGTCAGATTTCTTGCAACACCAAAAAGTTACTCCATTAATGTTGATGCAGGTGCATGGTCTACCAGGTCAGGTGAGAACTAGTTGCTGAGGATTGACACATATGTTACCCCCACAAGAGCACAATTCACACACCTGTAAAAAGCTAGCATGCAGGTGTAGTTTCGTATTTGATATATTTTTTAATAGTTTGTTGGTCACGGCATAAAAAATACTGCAAAATTTTCAGGACTTGATTGCAATTTGCCACATGTTAAAAGCATTTTTCCAATAAATGGCAGTGAAAATAGCAACAATGAAATATAGAGGTATCTATAACTGTGGTCTCCTGCTTATTAAGTTAGGGTATCGTATTGCATTTTGGATTTGTAACTGACGATGATTCCTGCTTCGGACACAACCGACCGGGCAGATTAAAGTTGAGATCGTAAGTCTTGTTTCCAAAATACGACCGTTTGCCAAGGTAACTCGGGGAACAGACACCTGGACTCTAGCGAAATATTACGAAAATGATCACCGAACAATGCTGTCTTTGAGTTGACTTTACTGCAAAATACAAGGACAAGTAACGGCACATATTGGCTAGCTTTTCTATTTACTTTCAACTCGCTTATAGTTGACTAGAACGACCGATCTTTTTTTTTTTGGGGGGGGGGGTTAACGGATGGTCGTTTTTTTTTTTTTTTTTTTTTTTTTTTTTTTTGGCACGGGTTGATTGTCTGCTCTTCTGCCGCAATTGCCCTGTCTATTCAATCTTGCTCATCTTCGTCAGATAATGTGAAGAATAAATTCAGATTGCCGTCATTATCATGATGCTCACTATCACTGCTGAAGTTTTCCTGTCGTGCCATGTTTAGCACTAATGCATTTCTGTGAGCTATCGCAGGCTAGCTGAGAGAAAGATTTTGTTTGTGGCATCTGCAACTGTTTTGCGGCAGTGACCACGATCTGGATGAAAATCGCAATTTTGGCTTGTCAAAGGGATTCATTTTAAATGCATTAAAATCATCATTTTAAATTACGTCCAGATTTGATAACGCAAATCACTCTATCAAGAATATTTTACGAGTGGAAATAGTTTAAGTAAATACAAAATCAAAGAGTGACTACATTTTTCAAGATACAAGTGCTTGTACTTCATTGTCCTGTGCATGATTCACGTCGAATAGGGAACCAAAAGGCAAATGATGTTTAATTGCAGATATAATTTGAAAAAAAAATAAGAAGAAATTATATGACCACTTGTATGTCAAATGTATACTAAAGCTGACTTGCATTGTTTAGGATCGTGCGAAAAGCCTCGCACTTTACACGTTTGGGAAAAATGTTTTCGCCCCTTGTGTCTTCTTAACGACCCCATCCACCAGCTCATTTTAGCCCTTTTCCGCGAAAATTGCTACTTTTCATTAAACAAAATTTTTCAGATTCTAAATTACACGCAGACAGTTCCGCACAGATCCATAAACTAGGACGGTGTTCTTCCTGGTCCGTGGAAAACAGCTGGGAACACATCCACAACGGCGGGCATGACAATTGCCCTGAAGCATCCTCTGGACTCACTATTACTTTCTTTTTGAGGACGCCCGTACATCAAAAGCAATAGCAACAGGAATCAGAGGATGGAAGCAAGCATGACAAAAGTGATTTCTAAAATATTTAAAATTTGTCGTTATGTGTCAGTGACAGCTTGTGTACTCACCAAATGGGTGAAATAATTTCCATTTGCCGTTGTGTGTTAGTGAAAGCTAGTATACTCAGAAACAATAACAACAGTGGGATGAAATTATTTCAAAAACGGATGCAGAAATATGGACAATACATAAGGAAGTTTTTGTGTTATTACACCTGAAACAAATAGATCCATATCCGTATTGGCATGGCCGATTGTGGATGTAGTGCCAGCTGCCTTCAACGGTCCAGAAAGCACACTGTCCCAGTTGAGGGTTCTGTGCGCAACTGTCTGTGTGCAATTTTGAAACGGAAAACTTTTGTTCGATTGAAAGTAGCAACTGGCACAGTGTTTTCGCGAGAATGCGCTAAAATGAGCTGGGACGTTACATGCGGTTATTAAGCACACAGGGCGGAAAACTTTTCCACAAACGCATATTAAAGTACAAGGCTTTTCGCATGATCCTAACAATAAAATAATATGGTATAAATGTATCAGCACAAAACACAATCACGGAAATAAGGTTGACTTCTTTTCGCATGATGAGTTGCGCGTCGGTGATCAGCCAGCACGGTGCATGCTCTGTTCCCTATTTGCACCAGGTATTTGTGTATTGAGCGTGAATAAGTCAACGGATACTATTTTTCCCTCGGCAAACCCAGCACAAAGAGAAGAGTGTTATTGGACTCTGACTTGTTACACGCGTGATCCTCTGGTACGTGACTTTTTACATGGGTGATCCTTTGGTACGAGGGCCTATTTTTGAAGTTAGGAGATGATTAATATTCTAAACCATTTTTCGGCCCAGAAATTTAAGAAGGTCCAAATAAAATTTCTTTCGGACATTTTACCATTTCACTGTAAAGTTTCAGACAGCTTTCGTCGGCGCGGTCAGTGGTGAAAAAGACGGACGAATGATGTTGATCTGGACGTTCTACGTTGGAAATGTAGTCAAGGTAATATTTGAATGATGAAATGTTTCAATGTGGAAATAGATTGATTCAGATGAAGGTCACGTTCCTTATGATCAGCACGGATGACTTGCTGCGGGTAGTGAAATTTTCTGCCAAGGAATTGGCTTAACCACTATATTTTATGTGCGAAACATGTTTCCGCTTTCACTGAAGACTAAAATTAAGGTGAACACAGTGTAGATTAAGTCCTCGGAGACTAATGACAAGGTACCTAACTTTATATCTTTGGAAACTAATGACATAGTGGTCAACGTTTTTTTTTCAATGATTACACGCGCAAAACCATTGCCAGAAGAAAAGGATAGTTTCCTATTGCGTGTTTGGTTACTCTTTCTTGACACGAGCCAAGACCTTAGAGTTCACGCGGTACGCTAACATAGTCGATTGAGCTAATATAGATTTTGTAGTCATGCGAAACTGGTCTAACATATCGTTCCGTCTCCCAATTCCGTTTTAAGCACAAAATCATACTTGGATAAATTATACACAAAACTACATTGCGTGTCTGTGCTGCCAGAACGAAAACCGTACTCTCTAAATACAAGGACAAGACATGTAGGCAACATGGTGCAATATAGTCGCACAAAGTAAAGACATCGGTGATCAACCGTCGACACGAGCGAGTGAGACTATGTTCCACCCATGACAAGCCGTGTACACCGATATATTTTTAAGGTTTGAAATTAGCCTAAAGACTTGCTGTGAGACCATGTTCCACCCATGACAAGCAGTGTACACCGATATATTTTTAAGGTTTAAAATTAGCCTAAAGAGCACAGAGTGTTTTTTCACAAGGTCTCTATTATCCTCATGACATTCAGCGCAATTTTGCATGCTACCTTTGATGTATGCTTGTCTCGGACAAGAAAATATCACTACAAAAGATCGTGTTTGTATGGATGCATCGTGTGACAAACATCTCCGTGGCTTCACATATTATATGAAGGGGCAAAGGGGTGGGGTGGGTGGGAGGAGGTCCCAGTACGCTGGTACAGTTAACCTAATTTTGCCCTAGTGCAGAGCACGGAAAATAGAAAATAAATAAATAAATAAATAAATAAATAAAGAAAGAAAGAAAGAAAGAAAGAAAGAAAGAAAGAAAGAAAGAAAGAAAGAAAGAAAGAAAGAAAGAAAGAAAGAAAGAAAGAAAGAAAGAAAGAAAGAAAGAAAGAAAGAAAGAAAGAAAGAAAGAAAGAAAGAAAGAAAGAAAGAAAGAAAGAAAGAAAGAAAGAAAGAAAGAAAGAAAGAAAGGAACGAAAAAGAAGAGGAAGAAAAAAAAACTGGACCCAACTTGCCTTTCCGTCCAATCAGGAGTCTGTATTTCATGCAGTCTTGATTCATCACGACAATGCACCTGCCCTTGGAGTGGTTTATTTTATTGGCGGGATGGCAGGGTAATTTTAGTGCTGCGGGATCGGTATAAGCAAGTGACAACAAGAAGGCTGGTAAAATTAAGTTGGTCTGCGTAACGCAGGCACACAGTATTAGATCAGCCATTTTCACTGTTTTCCAAAAGTTGGTCAAATGACATCATTTTGAGGTAAAATTGTCTATTTCGTTCGTCTTCATGCACTTCTTGCAACTAAAGCAATCCACACACATGAATACACCAAAGGATTGTGAATGTTAGAAAATGGAAATGGAAGCTTCCGATATACTAACATACGTTGTTTTCTGCGGGTCATATTGAATCCACAATCGAATGGTGCTGCAGACCCACCTTTAGCTGTTAATAGAAGCTTTGAGCACTTGAGTCAATTTGTTTGTTTCAGAAATGAGTACTTCACTTTATACTTCTATTTGTTTCTCTAGAGGCTAGAAAATAAACTCTTCATCACACACAAAACGATACATTTAGCCTATATTCCTTCAAATCGATAGCCTCAACATGCCGTCTTCCATCTCGAGACTTGCTTTTCATGATCTGAACATCGCAGGTGGAGCGCTGTGGATTTTTATACTGTCTCCAAACCGCAAGGCTCCCGGTCAATAAACGGTAAGAGATATATACTCTTGAATTTGTCTGCCCCCGAATTGGATTTTTCGTATGCATTATGCCTGGTGCGAAACACGGAACATGAACAGGCTACCAGTATGCAAGTACAATACGGAGAAATGCCTGGTACACCAGCACGAACAAAACCTTTTACTCCTCTTCTTTTCGACAGTTCCATACGGGTACTGCTCATATATCTATCGAAGACAGCAATGAATAGTAGTGAAGAAAAATGCCTGGTACACCAGTGCGAAAAAACCCTTTTACCCCTCTTCTTTTCGACAGTTCCATACAGGTACTGCTCATATATCTATCATAGACAGCAATGAACAGTAGTGTCTGAATACATATATAGGTTGTTTTGATTATTGCCTGCAAATCCATAAATTAACCTGGCTGTCGACAAGATCAAATAGGAATGAATCAAGGCGATCGTGGAAGACACGGTGAACCTTTTTCTGTCCATATGATCACCGGCGAAACGATACGATTTTAGGCATTTCTGACAAAATATTTTGTACTTCTGTCTTGACACAATCTCCACAAGCCAATTTACCTGGCCATTTTGCCATACCGTTGCCTTATGCACAGTGATCCATCATTCCTTTCTATATTATTTATGCCACAGTTGAACGTTCGTTTACCTTCAAATCATCGGCATAAATTTCGATTAATATACACGTTGCCTTATTATCGCCCTGGGAATCCGTCTCCTGTAATATGCGTGGCGCGTGCAAAGGTGGCTTTAAATCAAACCCTTCTTTTTGACACATAAATGAAAATACAACATAAACAACGGTGATGAAAAAGGTATCTTGTCATTTGTAATGTTTTCTGTATTTAACAAATAATTTAAAACTACAGGTTTTGCGTACAATTTGGTTAAAATGAGAATTTTGAATTATGTACGTCGACAGCCACGAACTATTGCGTACGATCAACTTATTCAGGCGATGATCCATAATTTCTCAGGCCTACGCAGCAGACATACATTAACAAATGTTTCATGTGTTCGTCGTATTCACTTGATTTCGAATCATTTGTATTTATTGGAATTCGTTTATGTCACACCGATACCATTAGTGTCAACCACAGTTACGGGTTTCTTCATGTGTGTCACAATCACAGGCACGCTTTCAGGTGAGGCCCCCAAATGAGTCCTGATAGTATCCCTTGAAGACCGGTGATCATCACTTGGATATATATATATAGCCTGTTTTCAAAGTACACGAAGGACGTGATATGGTAAGGTTGAAATTGATTAAACATTTCTATATTTTATAAGTATTTGTAACTGGGATGGGCAGTGATTAAATGGGTGAGGAGCTTTTGAAGTTTCACCACCGTTTATCTTAAGTATTGATGAAATGGAGCAGTGATGTTTGAGTTTCCAGGATTAAAAAGTTATATATCAGAGAAGAATGATAATAAATGGCTTCAGGAACTGTCTGTACATAGCCGTTATGTGCCCTGTGCGTCGTAAGCCTTAAACAAACAAACAAACAAACAAACAAACAAACAAACAAACAAACAAACAAATAAAATAATACAAACCCCCCAAATAAAACAGAAATAAATAACTTGTAAAAATTCAATTAAAGAGATGATATGCATATTTGCACCTCATATCTCCAAAGCGTAATTATAAAAGAAAAAGCTTCAGTTGAGGATCACCCCATCTGAAACAAACAAAGAATAATAAATAAACAAGAGGGCTGTGTGAACAGCCCATGCTCAGCTGATCTTGACATTAATCACACTTGCAGCTCTATGAACTTGGGAAAGAATCAAGGACACCGTGTTCTGAGTAAGTCTGACCTCTATAGGAGAACACTAACATGTGCAACATCAAGGTTCAAGAAGTTCTCAAGTTATTATGAAGAGTAAAATTCATGTATGTTGCACTGTGACCCCATAAACGACGTCAAGGTCATTCATGTACTGTCTAGGCATGACCTTCATACAGAATAATTAACATGTGTACATCACGGTACTAACTCAAAGCAGATCTCAAGTTACCAAGTAAACAGTAAATTTCGTGTCAGTTGTCCTGTGAATTAGCATTAGAATGGCCATTGAATTACATTGTAATCAATAGGAAAGCTGCATTGAACGATAAGTACCCGAATTGAAAATCCTTAAAAATCAGGAATCCAAAGCACTGCCACCCAGTAAACAACTTTGTTTAACCCTGCCACAAGAACATCACATTTCAGATTAATCTGAGGGACGGTTCTGAGAACAAGTGAAAAAAAGCAAAACCCCCCAAAAAATTCATAAAAAAATTGCAGCGCCACCTAGTGAACAAATTGGGAACTAGGTGTCCCCGGGAGTAATAATGTACGATTTGGGTGAGCGGTTTCAGAAGAGAAGAGTTTTTAAGGTTTGCCGAAAAACAGAACAAAAACAAATCATTAAAAAATCCAAAAATCAATAGAGCGTGACCATTTAAACAACTTGGTAGAGATCCACCCAAGGCACATCCCCACCAAGTTTGAAGTAAATCTGGCTAAAATTATTTAAGTTATAACCATTGTAAGAAATTCCCATGTTAAACTTTCCTATTAAAACTTTGTAAAGATTTGTGAAAAAAAATCATAAAAAATCCAAAATTCATTAGAACATAACCATTGGAACAAACCTGGTAGACACCCACCAAAGGTGCATCTCTACCAAGTTTGAAGTAAATCTGGATGACGGTTTTGGAGAAGAAGTCGAAAATGTAAATTAGCATTAGAATGCCCATTGACGTACATGGTAATCAATAGGAAAGGTGCATTTCCCGCAAAGGAGCCGAATTGAAAAAAAATCATTAAAAATCAGGAATCCGCAGCATTCCCACATAGTGAACAACTTTGTTTGGCCCTTCCATAAGGAACATTTGAGATACGGTTTGGAAAAGAAGTCGAAAATAGCTATAACACACAAAAATTCATAAAAAGTTAGAAAAAAGTTGCAGCGCCACCCGGTGAACAGGTCCTAGGTGTCTTCCTGTGTGATATCAAAGCAATTGGGTAACAGGTCTTGGAGAAGAAGATTTTTTTAAGATTTGTCAAAAAAGAACAAAAAAATTCATTAAAAATCCAAAAATCACTGGAGCATGACCATTTGAACAAACCTGGTAGAAACCCACCCAAGGTACATTGCCACCAAGTTTGAAGTTAATCTGGACGGCAATTTTGGAGAAGAAGTCGAAAATGTGAATAAGCATTAAAATGCCCATTGACTTCCATAGTAATCAATAGGAAAGCTGCATTGACCGATAAGTACCCGAATTGAAAAAAAAAAAGTTGAAAATCAGGAATGCACAGCATTCCCACATAATGAACAACTTTGTTTGACCCTTCTACAAAGAACATATCCACCATGAGATACGGTTCTGGAGAAAAAGTCGAAAATAGCTATAACACACAAAAAAGCATAGAAAAATTAGAAAAAATTGCAGCACCACCTGGAGAATAAATTAAAGACGAGTCCCAGGGAGTGTTCCTGTGTGATATCAAAGCAACTGGGTGAGCAGTTTCAGAGAAGATTTTTAAGATTTTCCCCAAAAAATGAACAAAAAAAAAAAAAAAAAAAAAAAAAAAATTATGAAAAATCCAAAAATCACTGGACCGTGACCATTTGAACAAACTTGGTAGAGACCCACCCAATGCACATCTCAATCAAGTTTGAAGTGGATCTGGCAGGCGGTTTTGGAGAAGAAGTCCAAAATGTGAATTGTGAACGGACGACGACGGACGACAGACGGAGAACGGATGCCTCACCCTCCTAAAATCTCAGCTGAATTATCAGCTGAGCTAAAAATTAGAAAAATAATTGCAGGGCCACCTGGTGAACAAATTAAGAACAAGGAGTCCCTAGGTCTCTTCCTGTGTGATATCAAAACAATTGGGTAAGTGGCTTCGGAGAAGAAAATTTCTTAAGATTTGTCCCCCCCCCCAAAAAAAAAATTGATTTAAAATAAAAAAATCACTGGAGCATGACCACTTGAACAAACCTGGTAGAAACACACCCGAGGTACATTGCCACCAAGCTCGAAGTTAATCTGGATGATGGTTTTGGAGAAGTTGAAAATGTGAATTAGCATTAGAATGCTCATTGACCTCCATAGTAATTAATAGGAAAGCTGCATTGACCGATAAGTACCCGAATTGAAAAAGTCGTTATAAATCAGGAATCTGCAGCTTTCCCACATAGTGAACAACTTTGTTTGACCCTTCTACAAGGAACATATCCACCATGTTTCAGCTAAATTTGAGTAACGGTTCTAAAGAAGAAGTCGAAAATAGCTATAACACACAAAAATTCATAAAAAAATAGTAAAAAATTGCAGCGCAACCTGGTCAACAAATTAACAACAAGGAGTCCCTAGGTGTCTTCCTGTGTGATATCAAAGCAATTGGGTAAGCCGTTTCGGAGAGGAAGATTTTTTAAGATTTGTCCAAAAAAAGAACAAACAAACAAAAAAAAAATCTTAAAAAATCCAAAAATCACTGGAGCATGACCATTTGAACAAACCTGGTGGAAACCCACCAAAGGTACATTGCCACCAAGTTTGATGTTAATCTGAATGACAGTTTTGGAGGAGAAGTCGAAAATGTGAATTAGCATTAGAATGCTTTTGACTTCCATAGTAATCAATAGGAAAGCTGCATTGACCGTCTAGTAACCGAATTGAAAAAATCGTTAAAAATCAGGAATCCACAGTATTCCCACATAGTGAAAAACTTTGTTTGACCCTTCTACAAGGAACATATCCACCATGTTTCAGCTTAATCTGAGATACGGTAATGGAGGAGAAGTCGAAAATAGCCATAACACAAAAATTCATAAAAAATTAGAAAAAAATGCAGCGCCACCTGGTGAACAAATTAAGAACTAGAAGTCCCAGGAAGTGTTCCTGTGTGATATCAAAGCAATTGGGTAGGCGGTTTCAGGGAAGATTTTTTAACATTTGCCCAAAAAGAACAAAAAATTCCTTTAAAATCCAAAAATTACCGGACCGTGACCATTTGAACAAACTGGGTAGACACCCACCCAAGGCACATGCCCATCAAGTTTGAAGTGGATCTGGCTGACGGTTTTTGAGAAGTCAAAAATGTGAATTGAGAATGGACGACGACGAACGACGACGACGACAGATGGACGACGGATGCCTCACACTCCTAAAAGCTCAGTTGAATTATCAGATGACCTTAAAAAAAAGAACGAACAAAAAAACAAAAACAAAACAAAACACAAAAAACCCCCATAACAAAAAAAAAAAAAAAAAAAACCAAAAAAAAACAAAAACAAAAACCGCACACAGAAATGCTCTTTATACCAATTCAAAATACTAACTTCCGTGAGAAAAACCTGTGTCAAAATATATTTGGGACGGTTCCTTTTTGAGGAAGCGGGGGTGAGGAATTCTACCATTTTGTTTGGCTCTCAAGTTGACATTACGCAAGAGGCGCAAGTAATTTCCACGTAATGCTACGATGCATGACAGCTGATTAACATAAGTACCAGAATTTAATTGCCTTAGGCATTTGTATGTATACAGTGCACACACACATGTATATATTTCATTTGATCACGCTTACAAAAACTTCCCTGTGCAAAGCGAGTCATTTCCAGCTGGGCACCGATGTTTCTGCCTCGACAAATTTATCAAATTTTACATTTATAGCTTACGTTTTACCTAAATGTCAACAATCGTCCTTTGGATCCTGTTTATATCAGGATTCACAATTCAGCATGGAACTAGTTTTGAGGTAGAGAGCTTGGATGATCGTCGTTCGGTTGTGCAAAGGCGCCAACAGCTAACCCAAAATGACGGAGCCACAGAAGCACAAAACCTGGGCGATAATAATCATAAATCAGAAGGCAGCTCTGCTATCACCATGATCACTGGTGTCGCTAAAGATTTAAGTGACCGTGGTGAAGAGCGCTTAAACATTGAAAAAACTGTAGGTAATTTGTCATTACTGAATGGCAGCAAAATGCATTCTAACTCTAGTCACACTATTGCGCCGATACCAGAGAAGGACAGATCCGGATATAACCGAACTACACCGACACCTCTGTGGGACAGATCTGGATATAGCAAAATTGCATCAACACCTCTGTGGCACAGATCCATATATAACAAAACGACATCAATACCTCTGTGGGACAGATTCAGATATAACAAAACGACATCAGTACCTCTGTGGGACAGATCCAGATATAACAAAACGACATCGATACCTCTGATGGACAGATCCAGACATAACGAAATTACATCGACAACTCTTCGGTACAGATCCATACATACACAGGTTGCATCGTCAACTCAATTGGGCAGATCTGGATATAGACATGCCACAACTACAACTAGGTCGGGTAGATCAGAATATACCCAAACTACATCGACGCCTCACGTGACCCAGACAGGCAGATACAGGCATAAGCAGATTACGCCGACGCCTCGGCACAAAACAGCCAGCACAACTTTGAATGTAGCAAATGTGAGTGACGTTGATCATACGAATACTGAAAAAACACCTTTTCCAGACTTGTCAATGCATACGACAGAAACTGTAGATTTACAGTCGCAGCCTTACGAAAAGAACCTTAGCACTCCAGCCATTAATCATGTCAAACATTTAAAAACCAGCAAACCAAGCATTGGAGGATTTCTTCAGAATATTTTGCACGCCGTTCAGGAAAAGCCTGTACATGTTATCGGCTCCTCCCAATTGGTGATACCGGGTACAACTGCAAGCTCTAGTTTATTCACGACTCCTGGAGTGATGTTCAATCAGTCAAAACCACCCCCTGTCACTTTAAACGCAACTGACGTTTTTATCACAGCAACGTCTCATCCTCCTTTGCTAAAAATTAAACCAACTCCAAAGAAACTTATTCCAACAGGAAATGTCACAACAGTAGATTTGGCCAGTAAAATCCCGTTGATTGGAGGTTTAATTGGCAGTGTGGCAGGTCTACTAAAAAAAATTCCGTTGCATAAACAGCACAAAAGTGACTGGTTTGATGCTGTCCCAATAAAATGGAAACACAAAAACATCTTCGAGAAAAGTTTTCGGGACATGTTTGACGAAGTTCTCAACACTTACCAAATTCATCCAAAATATGGCACCTCAGGTTATTGCCTGACTGCAAGCAGAATAGTCAGAAGAGCATGGAAACTGAGATATTTCTGGGCTATCCAAGGTAATTGCATATATATATATATATATATATATATATATATATATATATATATATATATATATATATATATATATATATATATATATATATATATATATATGTATATATATACTTATACATATATATATATGTATATATATATATATATATACTTATACATATATTTTTATATGTTTTATATGTGTGTGTGCATGTGTGCTTGTTGGGAAGCATGAAAATTATAGAAATAGGTTAGTAAGGGATCATGTACAAATATATAAATATATCCATTCCAAAAGATCAATTATCATATGGACTGAGATGAACCCCCCTGCCTAGTCCAAAATCACATACTTTCTGGAATTAAGTTGCAAACACATCGTGCCACCGGGATTCCCCAAATCCCAAATACTGAGGAGAAAAAAAAAAGAAACACGTGGATATAAATTTTCTTATTTTATATATGCCAATATATAAACTACAAAAAGATATATATGAATTTTTTTTCATCAAAAGTTTAACTTTTAAATCACAAAATAGAATATATTCAGCTGGTCGGATATGACAGTCCTGAAGAGCAAGTCAGCATTGTGGAGCACCAGACACTGAAAAACACCTTGGTATTATGGGTACTTTTCTTATATCGCTGTGCACACTTATGAACAGATTAATGAACTTTTCATAACTGTTCTTGGAATTTTTGTGCACTCTGCTTGGTGAATTCATGTGAAAAGTTCCGAATAAAGTTGGCTGCAACAACTTTATTTTCTTGCCGTCTACCATGATTACTATCGTGTATGAATAACGTTTGCAGTGTTTTACCTGGGGTTTAATCTTTAATTTTCCTGGGTACTCCTTGCATAAATATTTGGGGGCCCATACAAAAAAAAGAGAGTCCCATACATTATCATGCCTTGAGAGTATAATACTCTTAAGGCAAGTAATTACTAATATATGGTACTGGTAATTGTCGTCATAAGTAAATTGAAAGACCTGGCCTTCTTTGCTGGATTTTGGCCACTTCTCCCAGGACAAGCTGGAGAGAAAAAATGCTTGTCCCCCTGAAAAAGTCACTTCTCCATACTGAATCTAATTTTACTTATCCCATAGTGTTGCATCATAGGCTCTTAATGCGAAATTGTAAATTTGTGAATGCAGACTTCTCAATCCTCTTTGTTTCTAATATATTTGTTATTTTTTTCAGTTTTATCTATTTACTGTTCTTTCACTGTATATATCTGGGTAGCATCTGTAACATGTGAAAGCAATGCACAATAACAGTCTGACAATTAATATGTTGCATGAGATTAGATCCTGGCACCTGGCTTTCATTAAAATGTCCCATTCAACTTGCTCCATACCCTTCTGCCCAAGTTACCAAATTTCTCGAAATTTTTTTTATTTAACATGGCATGAATGCATGACGCTTGTCAAGACTTACTGATTTGTATGCCATATAGTGTCATTTTGAGGCATTACTGAGAATAACACGTGCTGAGGAAGCTTGAATGTGAGCAGATAGCTCCACACTGCTTGAGTTTCGGGATTATACATTAGAAGGGATTTAGTGAAAATATGTTTAAAATCCCTTAGTGAAAATATGTTTAATGAACATACAAAATGGAGTACCGCATAAGCAAAGCGAAAATTTGAAGCTCTAATGAAACTTTTGTGACATCGGTAGGTAAATTTCCCTATTACCGCCCATGGCGATCTTCCCCGTGTTGGGGTTTGATAATATAATCATTGTTTATTTTACGTCTTGAAATTTTCTTGCGTTGTATGAGGTTGTAAGATATTTTCTCGCACAGCACATTTGTTTTCAAGATAAAATGTACCATCTGAAGTCCACAAGTGAAGTTTATCCCGCTATGTTCGAAAATATGTGATGAAATTTTGTGTTTGCAATAAATTGCTGAAATTTCGATTTTGTGTTGAGACCTTCTCGCCCCTACTCGATAGGTTATCGAAGTTTTGGAATGGCTTTATGTGTAAATGATCCCTAGACAACTTTTGTCACATGAGGTTTGTACATGTACGTCACCATCCCAAAAAGCCACGCCAATCACATTAAAGATATATTTTTATTCTTTATTGTATTACCAATTTCGCATCAGATAAATTGTGCCTCTATTTTACTTTCCGGTAAAATTATCTTTCCTTGAATGTGTTTGAATTGCTGTGCGCGAAAGAGCCATTGAATCGGCTTATAAAGTCATTCCATCACCACATTATTCTTACATTGTCGGATTTTTCTTGCAAACGAAGGCAGATATCAGGTAAAATATTGAGGCAGTAATTCAAACCACAGACACATCATATAATTCAGTGCACTTCCGCCATGCGCATTGACCTTCTCGATGGACCTCCATCGTGTGGGTGATTGTTGCAGCACTATATGTATCAGAGAAACTCCTAAATAAAAGAGTGAATGAATGAATAAATGAATAAATAAATAATAAATAAATAAATAAATAAATAAATAAATAAATAAATAAATAAATAAATAAATAAATAAATAAATAAATAAATAAATAAATAAATAAATAAATTTGCAGAGATTGTATTGGTTTTCCTGGGCACGTTTTGATTATTACGATAAATTACATCAGCAATCAGCTCTTTTTATCTGTATATTTGACAACATTTCCTCCTAGATGGACTCAGACCACTAGGCAGGTCTAACAGGGACGCTGATTTCATGGACCATTTCTTAAAAAGAACTCGCAAGCTTGAGGTAGTAATGTGGATACAAATTGTACTCTCTAAAGTTATTTAATTGGAAAGTGAATATCAGTCGTTTTAGTTGTATGTTTTCATGTTTATGGCACTAGTTTATCTGAAGAAAATGCCATTTCCGATATTTCCAGGGTACTTTTGGAATCCGTAGTGGCATAATTTTTAACTGTGCCGCGATTTCTGGCCTCTCTATCTTATACTGGTTGTGCTTTATAAACATTGTTTGTTCCTGTTGCTTTGTAGCCTATGGTATAAATATAGCCTCGAGAAACGACCTCTAGATATACAATACATTATAACCAAACAACTGGAGAACATAGAGTTGCATACTACATGTGATTTGAGAGAGAGGAATAGTGGCTTGTCGCCTGAAATATGTCGCGCTTATTTTTAAGATAACACATTCAAGATATGTTCCGAAATTGTTCCCACCTACCCTAAAACTATGCTTTTATCTGTTTTTGAAATCCTCGAAGTGGCACTTTTCCGCATTTAGATTCATTTTGGACGATCTGTTACTGGAATAACCACGTCTTTGCCTGTGTCGTCATTACGTACATGTTTATAATAACGTCAAGGTTATTATATGCACGTGGTGTGTTGAAATTATTTTTATCAGAATTTGGTTCTCTACACGATTTCAACATCTAAAAAACAAAACAAACATAAAAACAAGCAATAAGCACACAACATACAAAAATGAGGCAAAAAAGACAGTAGGAAAGGTTTGTTTTAAACCAGATCGGTCTATGTGCTATAGAGCTGACTAAATTAACATCTTATAATACTCACTTTATGCTCATAGGCTGTACCTGCTGCACAACATTAGAGAACATGAGAATCACACCATTGGTCTTCTGAATGTTGAATTTATAGACATATCCCGACATGTTTATGGTCCCCACAGCACAACCTTATAAATATTTGAATGGCACCTTAACCTTTAACTGTTTTGAAGATATTCAGCAGTTGAATTTTTCGAATGTCACTAATTAGAATAAGTTAAAATCACACGACGTCTGGTTTTTGTGTTCCCTGGGGTGTGCCTAAAGCACAAATCTATGAGTTTACATTAAAATGGCATAAATTTGCATAGTTTTCAATATGTTGACTACTCAAGACCATGTGCACAATTTTGGTGTTGTATCACTTGTTTTGCTGAGTGTGGGATTTCATGGTGCTACGGTGTCCGAGAAAAACGCCAGACAAAATTTGGGTGTGAAGCAAAAAAGACAGAACTCCTGGCAAAACAGAATATCTGTGCTGCAGACAGACAAAAAGACAGATGAGGTGGAGGAAACTATGGTTATCCTGATCAGCTCATTCTGCCATATTTTCCAGGACCAGAGCCAAGGTAAACGGTCCACCACACACTCTCTCACAGCTGTGGTGGGCCCCTGGCCCTGGATATATTGTCAAACACTCATCGCTTGTAGTGCCCCCCCCCCCACCTTAAAAAAGTTCCCACATACACCCTATCTCTGCCTCTAAGGCTCATACATTTCCTATAGGGGACCTCATGGAAGCCCTTATAAGGGCTACCACCATTCCCTCTCCTCCCTGCACTCTGAAAGTCTAATATATCCTGTCACTGCAAAGTCCTATCAATTCATTTCTTTTCTCCCAGCGCCCTTCCAGGTAGTCCTGCACACTTTTATTGCCTTTCGTGCCTTCCAGAAAGCCACCCTTCAAACCTAAAGCTCATGCTACACGTTCTCCTTCCTCTAAACACCGAACCTCTTCCAGACCCTTGTTATTATAGTCTTTTCTGTGCCACTTTCCGAAAAATTCTTCTCTTATCTCTCTATATGTATCACACCACAACAGCCAATGATCCACTGTCTCATCTGCCTCTTGTCTGCATACCTTACATTTACCATTACTACCTGTTGTCCACTTCTGTTTTCTCTTTTCTAGATTGATCACTCCTGCCCAACTTTGAAAAAGAAGCCTGGTTCACTTCCCTCCAGCCCAACACACACTTTTCTTTGGCTTTTCTAGAACCTTGTACGCTTTTAATGTACTCTTTTCCCGGACTCCTCTTTTCCAGTCTTCCTTCGAGCCCTCTGTAACAGTCCTACCTATATACACTTTCCAGTCATCAGCCTCATCATATCCTTCCAATTCGTATCTCTCTGCCAACTTATTTATATCTTTGACCCATGTTGTTTTTTCCTTGACTACTACATTGTGAACCTTCCTGCACCACCTGTCTCCATTTACTGCTTGCAAATACCCCCAGTACTTCAGCTTTGCTTTGGCAATTCTGTCTGTCATTTTATTCCGTCCTAACTCTTCTATGACTGCTTGGCTGCTGCACATTGTGGTGCTCCCAGTATCCATGTCCCCATCTCATTCTGTGTTTTCTCGATTCCCTGGATATCTCTTTCACTTATTGAAATCACATCTACGCCTGATACCTGAACATGCCTTTACCCGTTGCTTTTATCTTAACACCTGGGTATTCACACCCATCAACCTCCCTAATTTCAATCAACTATTCCCTACGTTATCGAATTTGGAAATGCCCAATTCTACATTATTTATTCCCATCTGGTTTCTTCCCAAGAATCATCACCTTACTCTTATCCTTACTCAATTCTAACCTACATTTATTCCCGTATTCCCCTGCTATGACCAGCATCTCTTGCAGTTCTTTCTGGGACTCTGCCATGAGTATAATGTCATCCGCAACAATAGACCTGCAATTTCCAGGTCCCCTTCCTTTATTCCCTTATTACACTCCACTAACTGGTCCCTAAACTCCTAAATATACAGGGCAAACAAAATCAGGGACAGCACACATCCCTGCTTTAGGCCTATATGCAGGCATGCATTCTCTACTTCTACCTTGCTTAATGAGAGTGTACAGTCTACATCTTTATACAATGTTTTCAGAATTTCTAGAAAGTTCCCATCAAATCCCACTCTACATAGTTTTTCCTTTAGGGCATCTCTCCATACCCTATCATAAGCTTTCCCCACATCTAAGAAACTCATGAAGACTTTCTTCCGCTTCTGCTTTGGAAATTCTAACACCTGGGTCAATGTGAAGATGTGATCACCTGCCCTTCTGCCTGGTCTGAATCCATTCTGAATTTCCCCCAGATGTCCAAGCCTTTCAACTATTCAACTTAGTCGGCTGTACATTATCCTGCTGAATATTTTTCCCACATTTGATGAAATGGCAATGCCCCTACACTCATCCAATTGGCCTCCTGGGCCGTTCTTTGGAATATTTGAAATCCTGAGTTCATTCCATTCCTTTGGTACTTGTCTTTTGTCAATAACCCCTTTGAACAGCAACTGTAAACTATCCTCAATTTTATTTCTTGTTGTCCTCTCTTTATGAATTCCAACAGTATATCATCTGGTCCTGGAGCTTTGCGTAATCGCATCTGGTCAACTGCTATTTCAACTTTTATACTTCTGACTCTGCCACACACCTCTGGATCCCATTGATCCTGTGTGTATTATGCTTTAAACCCTGGTACCGTTCCCAGATCCCAGTGCGGATTATTAATTTCTTGCCAATGCTCCCTTTAAGCTGTCTGTATTTCTTCTCTGTTATCTGTTCATATCACTCTGTGTGTGATTTCCTGTGCTTTATTCTGTTTACGCCGATTAACCTGTTTCCAAAAGATGGTTGACCCTTCTCCGCCATTCTCCATTATTTTCTTTGTCATTTTTCATTATTACTGGCTCTCCTTTCTGGTTTCATCTCTGCTACATTCCTTCTACATTCAATATACTGTCTCTTAGCTTCTTATGTCATACCTTTGTTTTTCCTGGCTTATCTCCATGCTCTATTTTAGCCCTCTTTCTTTTTATGGCTCCTTTCAGCTCTGGGTCTATTCTATACCCTAGACTTTCAATTGGGATTTTCTTTCTACCTATATTTTCCTATGCTACCTTAAGAATCCTTCTGATTAGATCCCCATTCATTTCCTGTACTTCCCTTTCATTCTCCCATCTCCTATTCCTGCAATTCCAATTTTGGGCTTTCTTGATACTCTGTCCAATCTGTTTCCTCCTTTATATCCCACACGCATTTGCCTCCCCCCCTCCGCTTCTTCTTTGACACTGTATGTTAATCGAGACTATCATCCAGTTATGGTCACTGCCTATAGTCGAACTACCTTCCTCATCTATTTCGCATCCTTGTACCATTTGAAATACCTCACTGACTACTGGAATATAATCAATTATTGTCTGCCTTTTTTCAGATGCCCATGTCCACTTTCCTTTGCATTGTACATCCCTATTTACTTTCCTCAGACCAAGTTGCCTTGTGAAGTTCAGTAACCTGGTTCCATTTCCATTGATTCCACTATCCCCTCCATCAATACCACTCATTCCGTATCCTACGTGTCAATTAAAATCCCCAGCTATCATAACCTGGTAGCCCTGCTGCTGAATATCTTTCATCGTTTCATATATTTGGTCATTCCATTCATTAGGTAACCCCTCGCAACCCACATACACTACACCTATCGCTACTTTATTTCCATTTGACTCTATTCCTATCCACTGTATTTCATTTTTGACGGTGTTGTGATTACTTGGTTGGCTTTCTCTGTTGTCACTTTTGTCAGGCATTTTAGAATAAGACAAAACAGAAGAAAAGTATAACCCATCTCTCGATCCTATATAGTCGCCAGAGCATCAGTTTAACCAGCAAATGGATCTGGTTACCAGCTGACATATTTTGGAAGTCGAGCTTGTGCCTCTCAGCAAAAAGATCCCTTGAAAATGGACCCCACTTTTGGTTGATCAGTTGAAAAAAGTGAGCTACCAACTTCCAATACCTTGAATCCTTGAACACTCTTGACTGTTGATCGTTTACTCATTCAGAATTCCTGATAGAAATTTTGCCGTAATTATGGTTGTTTCTGGATAAACAATAATGCCAATAAACTTTTGCGATCTTCACCAAAATATCTGACTTTGAGCCCCCTTTCTTCATAATATGGGCGACTGTTGTCACGTTGTCCTCCCTCAAATGAACATGACAATTGATTGTTTCCTCTAGAAATTTGATTGCATAAAATGCTGCTAACAGTTCTCGTGTGTTGATGTTCAAATTAGAATCCTGTGTTGTCCACTGACCCTGAACTTTGCTGCCTTGAGACACTGTTTCCAAACCCAGGTTCAATGCATCTGTGCCTATCACAATATCTGGAGTCACTATGTGAATAGCTGTCCCGTTGTACAGTTCCAGATTCTGGAACTAGCAACGTAACCCTATTTTGCATGATTGATTCTTGTCCCAAGAGCCTATTAAGATGTTTCCTTGTTCAAAGTCTTGACTACAGCCATCCGCACATAGCCATAATTCAAGGGTTTTGGAAGCACAGGTTGCATTGATGGTGTTAACGTCCCTATCACACTCACTCGTTGTCTTATTGACACCTGTTCCTGAACACTAATCTCCTTGCATCACGTTACTATATCTGTAAATTTCTGTTCCGGAAGAGCCAACTTCATTTGGATTGAGTTTATCATGAATACTAGAAAATCGATCTGCTGACAAGGATGCAGCTCTCTTAACAACGTTCCAGAAACCAGAGGAGTGTATTTCGATCCTGAACCAACCACTCTTTTGCTCTGATTCATCAGCAAAATGTTGTCCAGAAAACTTGAAGTCCAGATGTCTTAAAAATGCCATCACAGGTGTGATTTTGCCATCGCAAGATCTTTGTGAATGTCCGAAGGGTGTTGAGGCTAGGCCCAAAGGGAAAGACTTGAACTGGTAGTGTTGATTGTCGCAAATAAAACGGAGAAATCTCCGATGCTTCTGGGATAAAGAAATTGTGAAATAAGCATTTTTCAGATTGATCTTGCACACATAATTGTTCTGCTGAAGTAGATCTTTTAATATGAAAAGACCATCCATCTTAAAATGTTTGTAAACCACAATTTCGGTGAGACGTTTCAAATTTATCACTGGTCGATTCCGTCCATCGGTTTTCAGGATAAGAAAAAGATGAGTCAAGAACTGTTCCTGACAGTTATTGGTCTGAGAGACTGTACCGTTTGCAAATGAAGTTGTGAGCCTCTCCTGAAATGAAATCGGTCTGGAGTTCTGAGGGTTTGGGAATACAAGGTGGTCTGTGTTCAAAAGAGGGCCCTATATTCACTTGATGTACCTTTCCGATCAGAGTCTTCTAAGGAATTATCAGAAGATTATTCAACGTCTTAACCTCTTTCAAACTTCCCCTTGCCTTTTTTAACCTTGGATATTTTATAACCTTCAGGCAACCTGCAAGAATCTGACTGAATCTTTGTTATTTGGCTGAGCTTGTGAATCAGCGTCCACCTCAGCACAGCCAATGCCCACAGAACCATGATTGGTGTTGGTGTTACCGTCCACTTTCACCTTCAGAGGGAAAGCTTCGGCAGCTGCTTCAGCCATAGTTACTATGATCTTATAACCAGATGTTTAAATAACCAGGCAACCGTAAAACTCACCAGGAAACCACACTAATAAACCCAGCGCAATGACCAAAGTTCGAGCTGTTCATTCAAAAGCGTGTTGACGGCATGAAGCCAAAATGCAGAATGAGTTCTAGATTGATGCTTTGCCTCGTTTTGAATTTGGCTGAGTATAGAGGGCGTGGTATGCACTGTATGGAGAGAATACAATGTTATATCTTATGAAGGTTTTGTGAAGTGATATGCATACTGCTAATATATTTGAAGCCCCACAACAGGCGTGTAATGCGTGCGTTGAAATAGAAACACATGAGCCCCAAACATTGTCCTTGGTATTTTTCGATTTCTTGCAGCTGCTGCATTTTTGAATGTGAATTATTTGCTTCACTATGAAAACTAAACAAATAGTTTACAAACCTCACAGGGGCTGAAAAAAGAAAACAAATGCGTTTTAAAGTAAACAAATATCCTGTAAAAATGTCATAAAACTCTCCTCAGAGGCCTAGAGACTAAAATGTTTTACAGCAAAAACAGAAACCTCTCTAAAGTACATCATGGTAACAACATCGTAAACTTCATTTTTTTACGTTCCAAGTACTATTTTATTCGAATGCAGGAATTATTAGGACTGAAAAATGGCGACAACGTAGCGTCAAATATGTAAATACGTGTTATTCATTCATTCTTTTTCTTATTCGTTTTCAGTGAAAGATTCAATTGGAACGCGCCCCAGTGCTATCTTGGAGTTCAACAGTGCGTGGCTGGGGTCCTATGAAGAATGCCACAAAATACCTAAGCGGTATCATGAGGCACAGAGCGAGAACACTTTTGCCCCCTTCCTGTTCAAGTACTGTCGAGTGCAGGTGGCTTTACCGTCTGAACTGGTGAGATGCTACTGTTTTCACGATCGATTTGTTTTATTTAAAGAGCAGCCTCGAGCTGGAGCAATATCGAAAAACCACTTTGCCCTGATGATCTTTTTTTCACGTGTCTTCGAAGTTGCGGGAAGGGACAAATGATAAAAAAGGCTAAAACGTCGTCTAGTTATGCAGCTGTTTCGGTGTACTCGAGTATTGGTTGAGGATTCAAAATTTGCGTGTGGCAAAAATTTCTGGCATTAACAAATGTAGCCTACACATTCACCTAAAATTCGGATACAAAAGACCAGTATGCTACTGACGAGGTAGGATGTTTACAAAAGCTAAATCCCATTTTTTTTTTTTTTTTTTTTTAGGAAAAGCGACCTGTACAGTAACAACACGCACTTTATTGCTTTTGCCTATTCAGGACTGTGTGTGTGCGCGCGTCTGTGTGTGTGTGGGAAAGGGGGGGGGGGTTGGAGTTTATTGATACCAGGATACTTCCCAACTCAAAATGTATACCCTTCTCTTGGATTTTCTTTTGTTTTTTAGAAACACATTTTTAACTATAGAAACTCCATTGTATTCTGCAGAAACGAAGGTAACTGTGTAAAAGTACCACGAAAATGACCAAACTTTTTTTACCCTCTTCACGACCACGCCGCCTCAGCAAAAGTAAATCTGTGGTCAACATGCATGACTTATGGCATATTACGAAAGAAAACATCTTAAAATTAATGGGGAATTAAAAAAGCTTGGCTAAAACAATAAAATCTCTTAGTATATATTTCGAAGCTGAAAAAAACCCCATCAGAATGACTTGCATTGTCAATATCAGTTATTTGACATACTAAGCCTGGATACAAAACATAAGTACAGGTATGTGAAAAAAGTGGGGGCTCCGAATGGTGCCTGCTGCACAACTCTCTTTGGCAGAATACTATACTTTTCAATTTTGGGCTTGACAATAAAACACAAGAATGTCAGGTTTGGTCAAGAGTGTGTCAAAACCAGAGAGATAATAGTGCAAGAATTTTGCGTCCAGTCAAATTTTGTCAAGCAGTTATGAATGTCTCCCAAGTTAGTAGATATCTTATTGCCTGACAGTGTGAACATTATACACATGTAAAATTGTACTTTGCGAGTGGGAAATTTTACTCTGCTACCCCATCATACAATTTTATTTCATTAAGATGGTTTCCTCCCAAGGCATCAAGTATTGAGTTAAGTACGACAGATGCTTAAATGCAATAACAAAACGACTTAGCATGACTGGGTAAATATCATTTAATTTACATACGCCATATGTAGCCATCATTAGTGTATGATTTAACTCACAAGTAGCTTTGCATCAGACTGTTTCCTCGTCACGGCAATTTGTCTAGTGCAAAATCGCCCTTTGGGGCTATAAAATGCATTGTGTCATAAGGGAAGATAAATTCAGCATTAAAGGTCCTCTAGATTGAATGGCTACCACAAATTAGAAAGTTGATGTTTAGAGTGGCTTGAAATGATATATTTGAAAACCAAAATGTAAAATTTCATTTTCGAATAGTATTTTTAGCTCCAGGAAAGCGCGGGAATTTTCTCCGATCATGGCCCGATATCGGAAAGTGTTAGTGACGCCACAAACGCAACCCACTGGCTATGGTGTATCTGGTATAAGCCAGAGCGCCTTCAGTTTGCCAAGAGTCATGGTAGATACAACAGAGCACAGTGATTTCGTAGAGTCTGCATTGATACTTTAATGAATATGGTCTGATGAGGATAAAGAAGAACTAGAAATGCAGAATTGCTGCACAGCAAATATGGGCGCCTTCAAAATGAGAACAGTTTGAAATTCTACACGTCGGCAATGTTCAACATATTCTAAATTATGTGCATTCGTCTAATTGGTATAAATCAAAATGCTATAACTTTGGTTCTTGGTTCAGCGGATGTGGCAATGTCACAAACTTGTAAACTGAAGTTCGAATGACACCACTATCTCCAGTAGTTTTGAAGCTATTCAAGATTTTAATTTTGTGTATTTGCCAAATTTGCATAAATTAAAAGCTTACAACTTTGGCGCATGGCTCATTGGATGTGATTATGTCACAAAACTACAAATTTAAGTTGGAATGGTACCTGTATGTTTTATAGTTTTGAAGTTATGCAATATAACATTAAGTTTATGCAATAAACTTAATGTTAAGATGTTTTCTTTCGTAATATGTCCTTGACCTATTTCTATTTGGTCTCCACTGTCAAAACCGGTTCTTGTCCTGGACCTTAATGTCATAATTCAGACCAGAGGCGTATGGAAATATTTGTACTCCGGGAGCATCAATGCTTTTTCTATAGTGCGATGATATACTGTAAGAAGAAGCATTGATGCTGCCGGAGTGCAAATATTTTCATACGCCTGTGATGTAGACAGCTCTGTCCTGTTGCCCAGTGTTCATTATTGACATCCCTAAAATAGAATATCGAAAGCCAAGGTTGGTGTGCAAAACTCTCTTTTGAGACAATTGCTCCCTGAAAGATGTCGAGTCCATTTGCAATGCTATGATGCTTCCCGTGGCTTCAATCCACGTCAAGACTCTTGTTCATCCTTTCTTTGAAAGCCCAGGCACATGCTACGTGGGCATCATAGTTGAACAAAAATGAAGGCTACGTCAAATGTATAATCGAAAATGACATTGTTTCTAGACACTTAACACACTTCTTACCACTAGCTGGAAGTGAAAGCCCAAATACACTGTGTAGAGAAGGGCAGTGGTGTGTATATTTTATACAATGGTGTTTTACAAATCCTGTATATAGACCTTGCCTTGCATCCAGCAAAAATGCAGCCAAGCATGGACGCCAATGCTTTCGAAAATCACAAGTCTTGTAGAGAAAATGTTATGTTACACATGCCAACAGCAATTTTCTTGGAGTATGTAAAAACATACAAAATTGAGATTCCAGAAGAAGTGGAGAGTTACTTTTGATGTCTGCTTTATATGATGAATATGTGCTTAAATAAGACCTGCTTCGTAAAGTGTTTTCTGGTTTGATTATTTCAAATTGGTCCATCACACAAGCCCTGTGCTGAAACACGCGAGCCAATTGCAATACATGACCGACCAATGAATAAACTTGGCACTGAGATAGAGTAATGATACTGCACCATACACTAATGTTTAAAGTCCAGTCAGGCTACTCCTTAGTAAGGCCAACTCAGGGAAAATTGCAGCAAAAGTTTTTTCCACAGTTTTGGCAACTTTGAATACCCTTTATAGCATATCAAACATCCTAAGATATTTTACTTCGAGAGAAATGTGAATATGCAAATTAAAAATGGGCACCATCAATGCACCTTTTGCGTTTTGAGACTCATTTTACCTGCTATTGCCTATACATACATACAAAAAGCGATTATATTTTTGAAATAAAGAGGATATATGACACGCAAATGGAAAAAAGGGTTAAATGACCCTCAGCTATGTTTTTTATGTGGCAAGTATGACATAACACATCCCTGGATGGTCAGTACTATTCTTCCACTATAAAGTATAGTTGATTGTTTAACTATTCTGTTTCTCTGTGTCCTTGACCTATTTCTTTAGAGCTAGTTCAGAAATTGCCCAGTGGCAAAAGTCCACTGGAAGACGAACCCTTGCCCGAGGTGTGGTCATTGACGTCTCGTCTAGCTATTGACAATGCCTGCTGATGTAGACATTAACTCTTTCAGTGCCAACTGCGACCTAGTTCGAACTACTTAACATAAACCGCTTTGAATTATGATAAGAGTGATAGATTCATGTTCCTTGTAAAAAGACTTTTCATTCAAGTACCAGCATGTCTGCAACTACGCAGAATATACATATACAGGCCGCCTTTAACCGTCACTCGATAATTCGACACCCTTGAAATTCGGCAGCAATGAGCTGTGAACGGATTTCCCCCATTGATTTTCTACATGATAATCCGGCACCCTTGAATTTCGTCACCGGCATGTTAATTGCAGAACAAAAGGGCTTTTTTCAATGTAATTTGCCTCTTTAATCCGTCACTTGATATTCAATGGAGCATATACCTTGCAATAACATACCCTATTCCGCCGTACCGCAAAATCAACAATCACCTGATGTGTTCCAAACAAGTTCCGAGTTGATAAGATGTTTAATTGTTCTGGTCTGAAATGGTTACATTTCATTGCAATGGCCAGAATCCAATGAGGGATTTTGTGGTGACGACGTAGCAAACGTTCGGCGCAGAAAAGAACAGTTAAAAGATATGAAAAGTGAGCGCATTAAAAAAAAAAATTTGAAAAAAAAGATTTCGGAATTCTTTGTGCCAAAATATGTCCAAATACGTGTGTGAGATATACATTAGAGTTGGGACATTTATGCCCGCTCGCTCAGTAATTTTGAACCTAACATTAATTGTACATATGGATATGAATACACTGAATAAAGTTTTTTTTCCCTATAATTGCACGTTTCGTTTTTAAAATTTCATATGGTTGGTAATACGTGTATGTGATGTTTTTATTTACTCATTGTTAGGTGCAAATTTAGTCTCTTATTCTCTATATATCCTGGTAATTAAACTGTGATTTTTTAATCCGGCAGCCTTGCTAATCCGGCAAAATGACCAAAAACAGATGGTGCCAGATAAACGCGGCCTGACTGTACTATACTCCAGGTCAACAGCTTTCTTTGCCACGCTTTGGGCACATTGCGCCTAAAGCGCGCCGAGGTAAGCTGTTGACTGAGTCAAAAATGGGATACTGAAAGATTTAACAGAGCCATGCAAGACCTGACAGGGACCAGATATAAACCTGACCAGCAGCACAAAGACATCGCTCAAGCTTATCAGAGTCGTGACATGAAAGTTACTGAGTCATATTTTTGATTGTCTTGATGAAAGATGTCTTTTTAGTGATGACCCTGTATTCTCAGAAATATTGCAAATGGCATCACTGCACGTCCACTGTGTACATGGATTATGCTGATCAATCTTAAGAAGTGGCTATCAACATTGTAAACTCGATTGAAGGGACGGAGGGTAAAGGAGTACTATTTCAAAGGGAAAGCTCAGGCAGTGACTATGACAACAAAATTGTCAGTCGGTCAGGGTAGAAGTTGTGAGAAAGTACATATTGATCTGCACCTGCTCTTTCCAGCGTCTTGTAACTGTAGCCAGAGCACCAAATGGCACAGATCGAGAGTTCTTCCGCTTTGAACAGTGCATCTGTCCGCCATACCTCTTTAAACCCAACCTAATGTCACGAGGGCCTCAAACGTCCCTCCTGGGGGAGGCTTTATAGAATCAGATGTCTGTTGACACGCAAACGCCCTTTGTAGCGTAAGAACCTGTCCCATTATGTTATTGATGCAGACTCTATTATCCATCGCCCTTCCTGGCCCAGTGGTAACATCACATAGAATAATGATGTCTGCAACGTCTGCAGCGACTTTGTTACAAATAAATATGACACTTGTACTGTTGAGCGTTATGCTTGCAACATACCAATTCACCATGTCATGCCATACTGTCGAGGTGTTGAAAACTAAATTGGTGATACCATTACTTTTAATAACAACATGCATGTGAAGTAGTTAAAAAGCATGTCTCTAGCCTATAAGAAAAACATGAATATATTTTCAACAATACTCTATGTCAACATCGCAGGGAGGGAGGGTGTGTTGTACTTCCTACTCATCCTGGTGCTGATTATCTTCCGGTCACAACAGCAATCGATGTGTCAGGTAGGCCAGAGCAATGTGTCAGGTAGGACAGAGCAATGCTTGTTGTAGATGTTTGATCAGTTTGATCTGATCAGTCCGTCAGGTAGGCCTCGTCGGGTCAGTTGTAAGACCAGGCGCTGTAGGTAAGTGTGGGATGGTTTACTATTTTATTATTCAATTTTGCTAGGCCTAATCATGAGTGTTAGGTGTAGTTTCATCATATTTATGTCATGTGGGCTACGTTTTTAAGTAGGCCTATTAAATAAGGAACATCATATTCGCTTTATTCCGTAATACATCAGCTGGATGTTTGTATTGGAAATGCAAACATGGTGCCGCCAGTTAGCAGAATGACTTGTCCGGGGATTAATGGCACCGAAACAAGTCTTGCGCTGGTTCCCCGCTGATGACCCGATTTTTCAAAGGCTAATAATGCCTAAAACTTTCTTTTAAATTTCAAATTTTATGAATATGATTTGTTCCTTTCACAAATTAATTTGCTATTATGATTAAGAACAATACAGTTTTTCAGTGAATGGTACGTAATAGGACTTTGCTCTTTGAATATCGGATTGATAGTGTTCAAACGGTACATGGGCTTACAGAATTAGGTTTGTTAAGTTTCTCTTTGTATTAAATACATATTTACTTGTGCTTCCCCAATGAAAATTTAAACAACATATCCTTTAACTCTTTCACTGCCAACTGCGACTAAAGTTGAACTAGTTAAACAAACCGGTGTGAATTACAAGGGTGTTCGATTCAGGTTCCTTGTGAAAAGACCTTTCATTCAAGTAACAGTATGCATGCAGTTACGTAAAATCTTAGACCTTGATGTTTTGTTGGGAAGGAAATGTCTGCTGTGCATCTTATGCATTTTGAATAGCAGTAACACGTAATGTTGACCAGTGATACATTCTGAAGTTGAATATATCACCATTGAAAAAAAACTCGCTCCTAAACTGACTTATTCAAACCACTTTATTTTTATGCTATCATGAAGAAATTGTAAAGATGGACTGCAGTTTAAGTTAGTTAACCTAAACTGACTTATTCAAACCATTTTATTTTTATGATACCGTGACGGAATCGTAAAGATAAACCGAAGTTTAAGTTAGTTTTATATCTGGTGAAGAGAGTATCTTGACTCGCCAGGTCAAATACTTCACTCAGGCGCTTCGCGCTTTCGTGATTTATTTGAACTGGCTGACCAAGATACACTCTCCATTCGATATTCAAGCTTAACATATTTACTGGCCGAATCCACTAAGAAACGTTTTGTTACAATTCCGCCCAGGTCCGATTCTGGACAGACTGGATTTTCAGTGCAGAGCATAATGTCATTGTTTCTGTGGCTTGGACCCCACAACAGCGCGCTTGATATTTGCACCGAAGATATGGTCGATCCGCGTCAAGGGCACCATGTACGAGAGCAGCAAAACGGCCAAATGTAAAGGCAATGTAAAGGCAAATTAACAGCGCAGGCTCAACTGAAAAAAAAAAAGAAGTTGCAACTAATGGACCAGAAGATGTGCCAGTCTTTTTTCATATGTATGAACCACAGTAGAACAAAGTATACCAGAACAAGAGAGTGAGACCTGCTTTTAGGAACAGCCGGGATTTCAAAACGATTTTGAGACAGTGTGAAATGAACCATTTGAAGTCTGCGTACATGTATTTGTTGTCGTAAAGGCAAAAAGAAAAGATGGAATCCGTCCACCGGGAAAGATCCTGCTTTTTTAAAAATTGTATCTATCTAAAGAGTCGCAATTTACCCATTTCCGTTATTTCCCACTATTTAATACACTTTTTCCCTTTGTAGGTACCTGGTATGACCACCACTGCCAACATGGGCGTATGTGTACCCTCTATCTGTGACCACGAGAGTGTTGTTGGCGTAATTAACAGAGGTATATATATATATTGCAAAATGAAATTGACTGTTAGATATGGGACATATGGGGATATATACATTGGTATGGAGGGATTGAGTGTGATAATTGGATTATGGGTAAGTTAGCCAACGTGTAGATGGATTTGTGTGGCAAGCGGTTTTGACATTCAATCCTTCTGCCTATGTCACCAAACGATTTAGCAATGTCGCTACAGAAGTGCATCGGTGCATACTGGGTTATCTCACTGTACCTGTATGGTGATTGACGTGAAGGAGCGAGCATTTGGACCTGCAGGTCTGACTGGTGAGTTAACAACAAAATAATAGTCAGGATTCATTCATTCAATATAGGAGAGCAAGCGGAAATAAATCATGTAGAAAATCGCTAACTATGTTATTAAGCGATATCGCCAAATGATTTACTTAGCAATATCGTAAAATGGTCTGGACATATTGCCAAATCATTTATCGATATCATAACGCGATTTAGGGATATCTCTAAATGATTCATCGACACAAGCTGATGAGTGGTTTTACAAATATAGCAAGAAGCTGAATTCTGACAAAACATATGAAATGCTTGTAAATTTCTCCTATACCAAGCTTGACATACAACCAAGTACAATGAAGAAACCCTCTATAGGCGGTGTCAGACAGACTGAATTCTGGGTGTCATCCTGTCTGAGGATCTGCAATGGGATAACCATGTGGCACAAAATCTATTTCAAACCCTCAAAATGTATCCCTTTCTTGCGGTGCTGGTGTTGCACCTGAGAACATAATCGATGTATACTGTACTGTAATCAGACCTGTGTTGGAATATGCTTGTGAACTATGGCATACAAACCTCCCCCAATACTCATCAGAACAAACATAGTATACAGAGAAGAATTCTGCTTATTGTGTGTCGTGACTTGAGTTATAAGAAAGCCTTATAATTGGCATATCTGAGCACCTTTAGCCAGAACACGGGACACTTTGTGTAGTACAATGTAAGCCGGATCCTTTAACCCAGTCACAGGCTACATTATCTATTACTTGCCAGAAGAGACTTTACGAGTGCATTGACTCGGGAGCCGGGTACCCGGGACCCCCTCGGCAAAATGCCAAAAAGTCGAGTCCCAAATCCAACATTTAATACCCGACTACTTTCGATATAAATAAACAAATTATAGATCTATGTGTATTTCTGCCCTTTTCACTGTAATGTCCTACATTTAATTTTTCTTTTTGTTTCATCTCTTAGGAAAAGGCTACTTCTCGAACGGTGAAATCATTATACTGTGCCTGAATAAAAGCACGTAAAAATATGTTTTTGTGTATCATTTCAGTAAGGGTTTTTGCCGCGGGTACCCGTTACGGGTCCCGGGTACCAAACATAATGTATTTGCGGGTCCCGGGACCCGACTTTTCCCCCAAGTCAATGCACTAGACCTTACTCATAACCTGACGAACCCACAGAAGTTTAACATCCCGCTGGCTCCTACCAATAGACTTATGAATATTTTAATTATATACGGATTGGACAACAGGAAAACGGGAATTTTAAGGACATTGTAACCCAGTTTATGATCTTTTAGAATGTAAGAAATGCCGACGTTTAATCCTACAAACAATTTATTCTCACTCTAGCGAATACATCAAAGTTTAATCTTTCCCTGGCTCATACACTATATATATATATATATATATATATATATATATATATATATATATATATATATATATATATATATATATATATATATATATATATATATATATATGTACAAACACATATAATTATGGCTTTCATAAGTAACAAAGTTTTACGGACATTTTAACCCAATTTGCAGATACATGATTCAGTGATATTGCCAAATAGGAATAAATTTCAGAACAGTTTGCCTTAAGTTGGTTGCTAGATGGACGGAGTAAGATAAGATGGATACGTAATGAAAATGAGGGACGTGCCATTTAGGACTACCAAAACTATGAAACTTTGGTAAAATATGCTAAAAATTAATGTGCGTTCTGGTAACGATAAACCACTGCATGTACAGAAAACCACCAAAATATGTTAGAAAAATAAAGTTATTGTTACCGTGATATGACAAGATCTTAATCACATCAATGTAGAGTGATATTCTTGTACTTGAATATAGTATGACATGCAGTTACTGTAATGTGGAGTGACGTGCAGGTATTGTAATGTAGAGAGATATGGATTTACTGTAATCTGGTATGACAGGTGTTTGCTGTAATATTATACATTGTGTTCACGTGGCAAAACGGAAAGACAGAAAGTGGCTCTACCTATAAACACGCGGAGGGGTTCACAAGTGATTTTGCGGAAGTGTTGACTAACAAGACACTCCACGGACATAGTGAACAATATATCCATACCTTTAAGATAACTAACTTGTTTAATTGATGAATATCTGACACTATATAAAATATCTAGATACAGTCGTGACCTATGTGCGCCCACCTATCCTTGGTGAAATGAGTAGTATATTTTAAGTTCGGAACGAGCGGGACTCGAACCTGCAACCTTTGGCACCAGTCGCCTAGCTGAAATAAGAAACGCACATTGCAACCAAATCCGAATCACAATTTAAGGTGTTTGGGTATATGCAATAATTCGTTGTTTACCAGACTAACAAATCGAAATGTGCTGAAAACTGAACGTAATAAACTCAGCATATTAAAGTTAGCTCATTTTCACATTCATCATGCAGGTGAGTACATTACACCAGCGAAAACTGAGGCAATTTCGGCGCGGTGCGAGTCATACAATTTCTACAAACCTTGGGAGCCACTAACAGTTGCCGTGTTGTAAGTATCTGAATTTCATCAATATCTCGTCACCTTGCTACCTGTAATATCACACTCAAATTGATCGTATGTAAAAATTGTCTGCCTCGTTATTTGTTTGGTAACAGAAAACGTTTTGAGAGAGAATTGTAGGCTGGATACCACGTACATAAACATCATACATCATTAAGTTTTGTATAAATTGTTACATAGTTTTTCCAGAAAGTAAACAAATAAGAGAATACTAAGCGTAATCTTGCATTTGCTTTGCCCCCTAATTCTGATCAACCTCCTCAAGGAAAGGGAAAAGCTAATCTTTTGAGGCCCAGAAATTAATGGTTACCAAGCAAGTTCCTTGTTTTCAGTGTTCAAGTTTAATTTTAGAGTGTGTTGTACCAAATGCTTCTGTCTTGTGTCCAATCTGCTGTATCAAAAGTTGAAAATGAAACGAAGACTGCAAATGAAATTAATTTAAAAAAAGAAAGCGGGCATAAATGTGTTCATACAGGTGGCCATTGACCACTCTGATTCCAACCAACAAAATTCCTGGTATATACATATAATAATAATAATAATAATAATAATAATAATAATAATAATAATAATAATAATAATAATAATAATAATAATAATAATAATAATAATAATAGTAATAGTAATAGTAATAGTAATAATAATAATAATAATAATAATAATAATAATAATAATAACAATAACAATAATAATGATGATGATGACGACGACGACGACGACGATGATGATGATTATTATTATTGTTATCATTTGATATTACATTTGTGATTTCCTTGTTTCAGGAGCACTCTAGGCATATTGTGTTTCTTGGTGTTGATCGCGACAATGTACGACATTGCTGTCAGTATGCTATCATGGAATGACGTCTTTGTCAGTATGTTCTTGGGGAAGAGACACGATATCTCTGCACCCAACGAAGAGGGTTATAGGTTATTGGAAACTACTGAAGAAAATGATGATGAAGAAAACGACACAAAATTTTCAAATGGGGTAGGAGTGACTGAAAAAGGTGAGTTTTTGTGCTTTTCGAAAGCAATGGATATTGCATACATTTTTTCGTGAAACATATCTATGTAGGATAGCTTGGTCAGTTAAAACTGTTTGCCCACGAGACCCTGTTATAAAGATACAAGTAACATGTTACAGAATAAAATGAAAATTAGTGATAAATGCAATGCAATTTAATAATACATACAACTATGAAGTACAAATAAATTGTTCCCTGCCACTTGCCCACATACAACATTAAATAGAGTGTCATGCCAGCAAATGTACAAGCACTGAGCTACCCGAGAGTTAGTATTTTTTAGGGGGGGGGGAGGGATAAATATTTAATGATTCTCGTACCAGGATTAGACAAACAATCCAACTCTAGAATTGTCAAAGACCTGAATATGGATGTTCATGGTATTTCTTCAATGTCTGCGGAACAATTGATATCCTATGGAGTTCAAATGCTGCTTAGAGTTCAAATCTTGCCCATTGTTAATGTTTAAGATTTTTCAAGAATAATTTCATGTTGAAACGGTTGATTTGGCCTGTATTGTTAGAATTGTGTTTTTTTCAATATCCTACAAATGGGAGCTTTTGATAGACACATGTTGTAAATAAAGAAATCGTTGTGAATCCTGCTGTTTTTCCAAAATCCTACAAACGTAATATAATCGTACTAAAACTATAACATGAAATTCTTTTAGTTCTAACGTATATATTTCTATTGTCATAGTCTCTTTTTCTAAAACCGAACATGCCTTCATCGGGTTTCTTGCCTCTGTTGTGCCGAATATTCATCGCGCAGCATTTAAATAATTGAATGTAAATAAACGGGGTTGCATAAATATTTCAATGAAATGATGGAAAGCTCTGTGCAAAATGGGGAAGATGCTTAAGAAATAGTAAGTGTATGATACTGTTGTTTCATATTTTCCAGCTTCGTCCACAAAGGTGAAACGGAAGCGTTATACATTTGAACAGGTACGAATGGCATATGAGAAGAGATTACTTGAATGCATATACATATGATTGCACCGTTTGGGTGATGAACAGAAATGCACTATATTGTGTGCAAAGGCATGTAAATAATGTATCACACTCTACACATTTAAATGGCGTAGCTGCGCACGCACCCTCGATCACCAAGACATGGATCTTGTTATTTTGGGTTCCTTGTGCCCAATGGTGCCCATGACCGATAAGTACCTATATAGATATTTTAAAAGTAAATATTTAACAATGGCGTGACAATAGCAAAAACAAACTTAGTAGCAAAGATTAAAGTCGGGTGTTGGTGTAGATACCTTGCGTTACTGTGCGGTATTTACACTGCACAATTCGAAACCAACTTTGCGAGGGAACTGGAAAGATGGCCTCCTTTTGACCTTCACATTACATTAAAATCAAATTTTTGCACTCATAGCTCAGCTTGCATCAACCCCTGTTAATCGTACAGAATAAAGACTGATTTCGTTATATATAATATAATATAATATGATATGATATGATATGATATGATATGATATGATTTGATTTGATATGATATGATATGATATGATATGATATGATATGATATGATATGATATGATATGATATAATACAATACAATACAATACAATACAATACAAAATAGTGTAAATGTGGAAATGTGTGCAAATTGAAAATATTGTGTAAATTCTTTTAACCGTTGTTAAGATTCCAAAAATTAAATGAAAAGACATTGTAACTCCAATGAACATACGTTAAACGAATATATGTTTAAATTAATTACATCTTAATTAAATCAACGTCATTTAAACCGAAGCGTCATTTTTACTTTTACAAACGTTTAAAAATGACAATTCACTGATAGGTCACGTGTAACTTTTTCAGCGCCACATTTTGAACTAAGGCAACTGCTTTCCTTTGCGAGTTATGGGCACAGTGGGCTCAAAACGCGTCGATTTGGACCGTTATGTTGTCTGGAAGTGTAGGCTGTTGTCCCCCGCCACCGAAGGTGGCCCAGCGGGTGGGGGTGGGGGGGGGATAGAGTTAGTGAGGATAGGGGTCCTTCTTTCCGTCCGTCCCTCCTGGAGCACATCTCTAGAATCCTAAGAGATAGAATTATGAAATTTACAGCAGAGATGCATCATACCAAGGGCATGTGCGCCATGTATTGTCTTCGACCTTGGCCTATTTTGAAGGTCACAGGACCCAAGAACATATCAATTTTTGTGCATCCAGACACGCTGTATACATGGTATAGCTTCTTTCTGTATTCTCATGCTTTGAATGCTTACTTGTAGTGGCACCTACCCTATGTGTTGTGGCACCCGAACTATGGTCATGGAAACAGGTGGTGCCCCTTTGTGTAGTGGCAGCTATCCCTGTTTGTAGTGGCACCCTAACTATGGTCATGGAAGGAGATGGTGCCCGTGTGTGTAGTGGCAGCTATCCTGTGTGCAGTGGCACCGTTTAAAAAATGTACAACTTTTAGCCGTCCGTTTGTCCTTTTGTCCGTCTGGGAGCATATCTCTAGAACCAAAATATTTTGGCGGGGGACATAGATCTTTTCGATCACAGTGAACTTGTTTTACTTGAATTACGTCTTTTCATCGCGAATATGAATATAGCATCTTTATTATGATTGACGGTAGTAAGTTTTAAGTAGGTTGACTTTAGTCGCAGATGGCATTGAAAGAATTAAATTCAAGATCAAGATAAAATGTTGTTTTTTTTTAATTTAAACTGTTTAAAAATCCAAGTTTTTGATGCATTAAATTTTGTTTTAGTTGTTTTTCCGTTCTTTGTCTTTTTGTTTGTTTGTTTTTGTTTGTTCGTGTTTTTTTTTTTTCGGAGGGTGTTTACGTTTTGTGTTTTTTCTCAGATAACAAGTCGGGGATGGAAATTAAAGATTTAAAAGACACCTGTGTTTTTTTTTATTTTTGTACTGATAAGAAAGTGGTCTATCATGTATTTTTAAGAAAATTGCTTAACACTGTCTATTTACAGTTTTTGTGTTTTCTTTTCTAAGATGCCTAGATGTAAAGGAGACAGAGCAGATACCTGTTTTCACCCGTTTTGATGACGTGAAAGTCATTTCAATAACATTTACATTATCAGATGTGTCTTAGCTGTCTATTTTTGCTCAAAACAGTCAACGTTTACTCAGCAAGCCACTGTGAATTGCAAAAATCAGGTGCTTTGTAGGGTGTGTGTGTTTGCATTTCTTGTTTTGTTTTTGTCATGCTACTTCAGCGAAGGGAAATAAAATATATTTTATCCTAAGATAATTCCTTCTCAACAGGTACTTCTAGCCTTCTCTGCCTACACAAATGGCAAACAGCTTCTCCAAACAACGGACAAAAGGCACATACTCAATTGTATTGACGGCATCCGGGTACTGTCGTTAGCCTGGGTGGTAGTTTGTCATGTGTCGGCAGGCCATATTTTGCTACTTGGTGAGTGTGCTCCTGAATTTTCGCCAGTTCATATAGTGCGGTACACTTTACCTTGTTTTGCTGGCTCTGATGACGGAAAGGTCGATGAAGTAAATTAAAATGGAAAAAAACAAACAAACAAACAAACTACAAGAAGCACTTGCGTTTTTGAATGGTATGTAAAGTCCATTTTACAGATAAAATATGGTTGCGTTCAAGACTAATAGACCGACACTAAACTGAAAATTAACGCTCCAAATGTTGGAATGAAAACTTCATAGGTTAGGGTGTTTTATTGATTGCCTTATCATGACAGAGAGATTTTCATTAATATTTTCAATAACCAAAAGAAGGTCTTTATTATGAAAGGTGTGTGACGGTTTATTACTTGTTCGTCACGTGTCAGTATATCCATATGCCTCTTTCTCATCTGGACGTTCTTTAAGGTTTTGTGTTGCAGCAAGTTGCCTGCTTAAAGCTAGCAATATACCGAGAAACTTGTTGAACCACACAATTTCCTTCTGTCCTGGTTTGCACCCCGTGCCCTGATAAACAGCGACACCAGCATGTGGCAGTAGCTTGATCCATGTTCCCTAATTAATTATCTACATATCTACCGCTAAGATAGATGAACATGCCTTCATCATGATTATTGTGTTTTCTTTTGTTTGATAAAGCTCAACAGGAATCTGTAGCTGATACTTCATGTTCCTGAGTGTTCCCTCTTTCCTTATCAGCCTTTAGATCAGGCTATAGCTGCCAAGATGCACTTCTGTATCTAACAGAGACACGGAAGAAATCTCTGCGAAGTAATGGGATCGTGTATGGCAAGCCAACAGGGCCATAACTTATTGGTCTTACGCGTTGCCGAGCCTCCACTACGCGTTGTCGAGCCAACTAATCAGATTTCAGTCTCCACTACACGTTGCCGAGAATATGTTTCCCACTACGCGTAGTCGAGCTTCGGCTACGCGTAGTCGAGCAACTTATGGCACCTTTTGGCTCGGCGACGCGTTCTAGAAGAACATTTTCTCGGCAACGCGTAGTGGAGACTGTAATCTTATTGGTTAGCTCGACTACGCGTTGCCGTGCCTCGACTTTGCGTAGTGGAGACTGTGATTTTATTGGTTGGCTCGACTACGCGTTGCCGAGACTCTACTACGGGTAGTAGAAACTGTAATCTTATTTGTTGGCTCGACTACGCGTTGCCGAGCCTCGACTACGCGTTGCCGAGTCTCGACTACGCGTAGTAGAGACAACAGTCTGATTGGTTTACTCGACTACGCGTTGCCGAGCCTCGACTAGTGTAGTGGAGGCTCGGCTACGCGTAAGACCTATGCGTTATTGCCCTGTTGGCTTGCCATAACCGTGGGTGCAGTATTCATAGACTTAAGCAAGGCGTTTGATTGCATTCCACATGATATCTTTCTAGCCAAGCTCAAGTAGTATGATCTGAGTGAGGCAGCCACATCTATGATGAACTCTTACTTAAGTTGAAGAAAACAACGGAACAGAATAGGCAAAGAAGAAAGCACCTGGCTGACCCTACAAAAAGGCGTCCCCCAAGGATCAAAACTTGGTCCGTTGCTGTTCAACATTGTTATAAATGACTTGACCTAGGTCATCAATAATGCAATACTCACTAACTATGCGGGTGACAATCCCCTTTCAGCCTTAGGCAAAAGCGCCCAAACCGTCAAAGAGATTCTGGAAAGTGAAGCCAAAATAGCTATTGACTGGTTCTCTTGCTATCATATGGTAGCGAACCCAGACAAATTTCAATCCATTGTCTTGGGCAACAACACAATCGAAGCTCTCCAAATCAAAGATCAAGAATTGAGCCAAGTGAAGTTGTAAAACTTCTTGGCGTAAATTTGGACAAGCAACTCAGTTTTGACTTTCATGTCAAAGAACTGTGTAAATAAGCAGGACGTCAACTAAATGCCCTCAAGAGGGTCTCTAAACTCATAAACTTCGAAACAAGATTGGCAATTTCCAATAGTTTCATTATTAGTCATTATAATTTCTGTCCTATTATCTGGCATCATTGCAAAAAGTTCAGTACCACCAAAATGGAAAGAGTGCAGGAGAGAGCCCTAAGATTTGTATATCATGACTACAGCTTTTCCTATGAAACTTTACTACAGCAAGGAAATAGCCCCAGCTCTGAACTGGAAAGAGTAAGGAGCCTAGCCCTACAAGTCTATAAGATACTCAAAAAAAAAGTCGCATCAACTTATTTACAAGGTTTTATATCAGTTCGTGAGCCTGCTGACCATTTGCTTTCAGGACGAAAAAAAAACTCGATCACAACCTAGCGTAAGCACAACTAAACATGGGCTGCATCCTATCAGGTATATAGCTCCAAAGATTTGGAACAATCTACCCATGAATATGAGAATTTGCCCGAGTATGCACAAATTTAAGTAATCATTGAGACAATGGGATGGCATAGACTGCCGATGTAGATGTATCATATCCACACAATGATTCTATGCTACACCCAGGGAGTAACCCTCCCCTGTCTCCCATTTTACGAGGATGGGAGGGGGAGGCGGGCCCCTGGCGTCTGGCTTTCTAAACTTTGGGTTTAGCTGATCTAAGATCACTACTTCTCATTCACAAGCCCATCACATACATTTTTCTTTACACCACTGGTCCTGTGGACCCCCCACCCCCTTTCATTCACAGGGTGAGGACCAGGCCTCCCTTCCATTTCTACGGGGGTGGGGGAGGACTGATCCTGCAGATCCTTTTTACCTTTTGCTTTATTTAGCGATGTCGTTTTAATTTACTTCGTTAAAATGGGTTGTCTTCATACTGGAATATATTTTTAGATGTCTTTCACATACTTTGTACATTTGTAAGTTCAGATTTCTTTAAGTGTGTGGTAATTTTATATGTATAGTCGGATTGACTAGCTCTTAATGAGCTAAGGTTATGTACTTACCTTATCTCCGACTAAAAAGATTTGTAGGGTGTGGTAGTATGGCCTTTGGTGTCCCATGGCCAAAGCCAAGAACTTTTCGGCGTACCAAAGCTTATTAGACACTGCACCACAGGTTCACTCCGCTTCTTCATGCTCTTCTTGGCTGAGTATGCCCTTTTCTCTCTTATGATGCTGCTGATGCGGTTGCCATAACAACATATACTTTGGCATCAGGATGAAAATCTTATTGGATAGTTTGGTTCAGCATTTTGAACAAGTTAGACTGTCAGTCTATCTCAAAACAACTTCTGAAAAGTGGTGCATTTGTTTGTGATAACATATTGTGTACAGGCAAGGCTAATGGCGTATTTCCTGTGGGTGAACAAAAGTTGTTTTGCGTTTCTCTATCTTGAAGACAAAACGATGGAATATGTGATCATGTTTTCTCCTTTGTATTGTTTCCACTACCATGTCAGCCATTGTTATTTTCCGTCTTGAGTTTTTTTTGGTTTTGTTTTTGTTTTTGGTTTTTGTTTTGTTTTTTTTTGTTACTTTATTTTGTGCTTGTGCAGTGGAGTGGGGGTGGGGTTGGGAAAGGGGGGCTGTGAAGAACTATAGATAGGTATATGAGAAGGTGAATGTGTTTCCCTCCGTCCACGACCATTGATATTACAACACCTATTTATGCATACCAAGCGAATACTGCATAAATATAGTGTATTCAAGATAGGTCTTATGTCCTTTGTATAAGAAAACTTTACTTTCATTCGCATGACACAAAATGTATGCCCCAAATATTTCATAATTGCTTCATTTAACTTCCACTTTTTCATCTACACATGGTCAGCCCATAAGATGAATCAATTTCCCACCACGCAAACCACCCTCATGGAGGGCTCTTCAGAGACATATATTCTAGAGAAACATATGCCAGACAAATTAATATCATGCGCAAATTTTCTTACAGATGCTTGGACGGCGTTCCCTAATCATATGAACAATTTCTTCTTTCAATTACTTACAAAGGGCGACTTTTCTGTGGACTCTTTTTTCCTGATAAGGTAACAAAATACCGGGTGACTTTTTGCACTTATTAATGTCAATCCCACGTCGTATAATATGACGTGCGATTTTGAATTGAGATGTATTCGGCCACCTATCCATAATTTATGAAGCCAGCAATAAGCTGTTCACTGGCCTGACAGTTCCGACAATTATGACACCCAACAGTTTTAAAAAAATAACACGATAGCGTCATATTATATGTGTCTGTTAAGCATCCAGTTGGCCCACATTCACAATCTGACACTCTCAAACAAGAACCAAATATCATCTCTGTGTAACTATTCTTGTGAGTACATGATACCACATGCTTATCAGTCATCTAATGCCGTTAAACCTTGAAGACAATGTACAGTCACTTAATACATTTGAGCACACAAGGTACACGTGCAGATATTTTAGGATTGTTTACAAATGGAAATATTTTAAGGGTAGATATATCTGACATATTAAAATACCCATCTGCGAGAAGATCCGAGGTCTGACCAGTTACATAAAAATAATTATATACAATTTTTTTTCTGCATTATAGCAAGTGGATTGATATTGCTATTGTATCTACTCATTCATGCAAAAATTTGTTATTAAAAATGGGTATATTAAAATATGTAATACAAATTCAATGAAGGACTTTCTGCGAATGTGTTCCTGGACTTGCATATGATTTCAATCCAATACTTCTGACTACTTTGTCAGAAATATAAAATAAATACGGAATTAAAAGTTCAGCTTATAGTCAATAAACACCAAGTATTTTTTATCCTTTCTGCACATGTAATACTTTCTCCTTCTAGTTGAACCAACCAAACTTCTTTTTCCACACTTTAACCGATTCCTAGCGATACAAAATTACATTTTAGACACTTATTGACAATATTTTAACTTTAAACCATTTAGACACTTTTTGGAGATCTTCATTCATCAAATCATTTAAATACTTTTTATGTTTGTGCGACAAGAAAACATCTTATAGATTTCTCAAATCTATTGCTTATAATTCCCAAGATTCCATGCACCATTATGATGCTTAAACGCACTTTGTAGAAATGTGGTAATCCTCAGTTCATAATTGAAATTTAACAGAAATACATAACCGAAACATATCAAATCGCTTGATGCCATATTGTTGACGCTAAAAACGGCAATCCTCACGCGCTTTGGGCGCCCTCTGCCCACAAAAAGTACAAAAAAGCTGTTGACCTAGACTTGTGGAACCAGTGGCATGCTGGTACTTCGATTATACGTCTTTTCATGAGAAATTGGAGTCTGTACTCATAATAATTGCCATGAGTAGGGGGTTTTTAGCAATCAATTGACAGATGTCAGTTAGAGTTTAACGGCATTGTCTTACCTTCCAGTGGCTGCCTTATGACTTATCTGACCCTAGAAAAGATGACAGAGAGAAACGGGAAGATGAACTGGCCTTTTCATTACGTGCACAGATATTGGAGGTAAAAACGGCTTACAAACAAGCTGAGAATTATTTTTGACATATGGAAATATCAATGTAAAATTGATGTTTTTCATAAACATCTTGAATTTGGGTTAATTTGATTCCCTTTGCATGTAAAATCAAACAAATTATTTCTCCTAATCACAACAAATATGGCACTCGTTGTCATTTTTTTCTAGTGAGCCAACTCGCAGTTCGCAGTTTAATTCATGTGACCTTGTTTTGCAATTAATATTGAGAACCTGCCACGTACAATACTTTGAATAGCTATAGCAATGTTTCTAAATGTTGGCTCAAACATAAACAAAAAACTTTAATTATTTTACTTGCAATTATTTTTTTCTGCAGGTAGTCCCTGTTTTACATAATTCGATTTCATAAAAATATTGTAGTTTTCATATTTTTAAAGGTCCTCTTGATTGACCATGTTCAAATTTGATACATGGTTGTCTCGTAGGTTGTTCCCATCATACGGTGCGCTTTAAAAATTGGATATGAAAATAATACTTTTATTCACATTTTTATTTTAAAAAACTCAGTGCGCCTTCAATCGTCGCTTTCCGTTCATTTCCGACCCTACAAGGCGCGAAAGACTTGTGACGTCACAAACGCAACCCCGCTGGCTGACAAGGAAGACCGACCATGCTAGCGAGTCATGGCTGCCAAGTGTCTCTTGGTTTAAACATATTTTATCCACCCTTGATCAACAGGATTAAAAATGTACTTAGAAATATTTATTTTCGTCCCCGTTCCCGCCCAGAAGTGTTGCTGTAATTTGTAGCAATACAAGTTCTGCAGCTTGTTTACATTCCCCGCAAAGACTTGAAATCACGGGGAGCGTGGACCCGTGCAGTCAAGATTTACAGGGACAAGTGGCAAGGAACTGGGAACCAATCTAACATATGTAGCGAACACTCTGTGACAAGTGGCTTTGATTTGTCAAATATAACAATGTTTAGGATAGGTTTGGCACGGAAAAGCTTCTGTTGTTGCCAAATGCGGTCCCATCGTTGGACAGTGGAAGGATTCATGGAACTGGCCAGTTTAGGCATTACTCATAAAACCAGGGACAGTGATTCATTATTTTTTACAGTATTTAAAAAATCAATCTTCAGTTTGATTGTGATTTCTAAGCTTGCATAACAGCAAAATATACGTCAGGTAATTCAACGAGTGTTACAATGTATCACATAATTACAAAGTAACATTGAAACAAAACTGTAGTGTGGTTAACCATTTTGATTCAATTAATGGAAAAAATGGGTAGAAAACTTGGACAAACAAGGACCGATCTTGTTACATACCCAGGTCTAAGGTTGACAGTCTATAACTGGCTAATTTAGCTTCCCACTGTAATGTGTATGTCAAGAATTGACAATTATTTTAAAGACCATCCTGTTATGTATGATCACAGGGCATTGGACCATCCACACAGAACTCAGATTTCTGTATATTAATGAGCAGCTTACAGTGGAAATTTTTTATTTTCCTACCTAGCTGAAATAAATCTGTATAAGTTATAACTGTGTATTGCGAGGTGTTTAATCCCATAACCAGATAACACTTGTTTGGATAGCTACCACATACACCCCTCATCTATGCAGCTGCCAAGACCAGTGAGCGGCTTGTCTATCATCTTTTTTTCAGTCATGTGCCACTGTTTGTGACAGTCCATGGCCAGCTCCCAATAATCGGGTGTACAAAAGACCATATCATTGTACCTTTGTCTTTAATATCGAACCACAAAATAAGTCAGTCACAGCAAAATTTCACCATTGTTACATAGTGGATACGATCTGAAATATAAGGATATCATAAACACGTGTACTGATGACAATGTATAAAGAAACGTAAATTACTTCCCTCAAAGGGTCGCGAGGTTACTGCCGGGTAAGATTTCTGATATTGAAAGCTATATGCAAACTTATGTTTAATTATCCATAGACCACACATATGGGAAGGGAAAATTAACTGTTTGTTTAGACTTTTATATACCATGGGTATAGGCCGTAGCTTTTTCAGTGAATGCTAGAATTTGAAATACTACAAGACCTGGCCCATCCTGAAGCAAATTCCAATTTATTGCATTCATGTTTGTTCCTGTTGAATGAAATCTATTAATTTTTGATAGGCAATATCTCTTTTGCAACGAATCATCATTGCCTAGACGACAAGTTGGGATCGTCTGGCTGTACCACGGCTGCACTGCCTGCAGTACTGGTGACGGTAGGGTTCTCGGTATCCCCTTATGTGTGTAAGGCTGAATGATCTTTTCCTCTGTTGCTTCAGTTTTCATTAATTCTTCTTCATCGTCATCAGGCCACGTACTTAAAAAACTCACTTCATACTCTCTGAAATCACTTTGCTTTGTTTTTTCTGCCATAACTCTTGGCAAACTGAAGGCACTCTGGCTTACAACACATTCAGCCTGGCAAGCGCATTGCGTTTGTAACGTCACTAACTCTTTCCCACATCGGGCCACGATCGGAGAAATTCGCGCGCTTTCCTGTCGCAAATGTGGCGCACTTTTCGAGCTAAAAATACACTATTCGAAAATAAAATTCAACATTTTGGTTTTCAGATATCATTTCTAACCACCCTAAACATCAACTTTCTAATTTGCAGTACCCAATCAATCAAGAGGACCTTTAAGGAGTTCTAGTTATTGATAATGACAAAAGCTCAAGTGCAAAGTGAATACGTATCTTTAGAAATTCAGTTACCGACTTTGGCCACCTCAGCGTGCCGATCGCCTATGGCTGATTTCATGATTGTGGTGTATCTATGGTGCCAAGTTAGATCAAGTTGCCTTGACTCAACAATGTGCAGTTCTACAAGCGTGGAAAACTATGAAAACTAATCCCAACACCCATGGATATTTCTGCGCAGATATGAATTCCCGTGTGTGGGAAACAGGTTGGAACAGTACAACCGTACACAGACATGCCTACCTCTGGGTGTTGTTAAAATACTTAGGATAAATATCCTCACAGTATCATATTCCCATTCATCATGTGTGCCAGAGTGACCAGCCAGTCGCTTAGTACAAAGTACCGTGAAGCATCTTTGTGTGATCATGAGGGTCAGAATCGGCAAGCGGACTTTGAAAGACCTGAATTCCGAAGCCATCATCATTACAGCCGTACAAATACCAGAAGCTGTTCCCAAACATTAGGGCCATTATATTGTCTTGTTCTATATTGAATACGGGGATGACTATGAGAAATGATGGACGTGTATGGCTTAAAGTGCATACACCTCCCCAACATACGCATTCCACAGGTCTGATGTTTCTATCAGAATCTTCATATGTGTCCACATAGCAGCAGATTTAAGTTACTAGGCTCAAGGCAGCAAATGGGAGACAAATACATCGATGTTTTGACTAAACCAGCAATTAAGTAGCAAGAGGCTTAAAACATATTATTATTGTTTTCGTTTTTATTTACCGTGATTACAGAATCACCATCCCCTACATGCTAGCGTTGTTCTTCCGCCTGGGAAGCGTTATCCAGTACATAAACCGCGGATCTATCTTTCTGGATAGAGTGCGAGCCATACAGTGCAGCCATTGGTGGGCTAACTTGCTTTACATCAACAATCTTTATGAGCCAAATAAAGACGTGAGTAGGACGGAAAATGGTAAAAATGCACCATATGTAAATATACAGCTACAGAAATATTATGATTAAGTAAGAATAAACTGATAGTCTTAGTTATGTTTCATTAAACAGAAAAGAGCAGTTGATCAGTTGTCTTTTTTTAAGAAAAAAAAAGAATTTGTAAATAAAAAGGCACAGATAATAGTCTAACTTAGCGTAAAGAATGGTTCATTTCATGGACACCTGACCTAACGACTGTTTTCAACACTTAAGGCACATTATCAGACTCAATCAATAGCCTTTGTGGACAATAACGTAGAGGACGACTTTGTGTAAAGTGACGCATGGACATTCAGTAGACAGCCTTGAGGTTAGTGACACATAGATATTTAGTCAATGGCTTTTAGTATAGTAAGACATGGACATTTAGTAGATGGCTATCGGTAAAATGACACATCAAAACCCATTGGAAGCCAGTGCTAACTCTCGCCCGATATAATCTTTAAAGAAACACAACTGAGTCAACGACTTTTGATTTTTTTTTTCACTTTTTTTACAATGTAAAAAAGAGCAATCTCTGAGCAGAATTATCGCGGTAAGTTAATATATTCAAAAGGACTTGTTCTGCAATAAATAATAAAACCTTGTTATTATGTTTTCAAGCATACTGCAGAATATTATACTGAAACAGTATGCTTCATTTGTAGCCATTGGAACAAATCGATACATTCAACATCACGTGTTTCGCATTCTGTTGTTATGTGAGAACTCAATTTTTAATACTGATCACAGTGATTACATAGTATGATCTTACTTTTGAACCTTAGTTACCTTTACTGCCTCGACATCTGGTCCAATAATTAAACGACCGATCGGGCAGTCCTGCGGAATATTTATTTATTCAGTTTGTTTGTTGATTTATTTGTTTATTTATTTATTCAGTGCCTTGGTTGGGGATGGTACCTTGCCAATGATATGCAGTTCTTCTGGATATCTCCTCCAATTATCATAATGCTGTACAGGTAACATATCTACAGTTTTAAAATGCAAGCGCATACTAAAATCACTTTTGCCTCAATAGGACCATTTAAATCCTTTTTTTTTCTTTTGCATAAGGCCCATAAAACGTTAATAGGAGGTTACTAACGACATAAAACATGTGGTATCGTGACAAAAGCTAGCAATGCTAAGATTGGGACATGTGGAACGATGTAATTTTGACCTCAGCTGATTTATCTGTCAGCCGCAGTTATAAACAGAACGACGGAGAAAAATGCATACAAAAGTCGCTTGTCCTCCCGTCCGTCAAGAGTTCACATTTTGACCTCGGTTCTAAATCCGTATTCCAGGTCTTCTAAAACTTAGTAGGGATATACCATTGCTTTTGGATTGCTCAAAAGATTTAATTTTGTTCATTTTTTGGCCAAAATTAAAATTAAAGCTTGTCCGAATCCTCATGTCTAATTTCTTTGAAATTACATAGAGACACTAATTTATTTAAAAAAGTAGCACTGTGGTGTTTCAGCTCAGCAAACTTTACCGTCATCTAAGCTTACATGTATGGCGTCGTCCGTCTTCCCTGCGTCTGCCTCCATAACTCACATTTTAGACTTCTTTTCTAAAACCATGCTCTGGATCTACTTCAATCTTAGTGGGGACTTACATTGGGTGGGTTTCTACGAAATATTTTCAAATTGTCAAGTTCATTAATGGAAAACTGAGCATGAAAACGTTTCCTATTCTTCTGATGCAAAAGAAAACACCAAATGTATATACATCAGGCTTGTTCCTATAGGGACGTCAGTGCACAGACTTGCGGCCCTCTTGTTTTTGCAAAAAGTGGGCATTAAATTAGCTTCAAAGTGGTAGGGATGTACCTTTGATAAATCCCTGTTCAGTTCATTCAAGTGGTGATACTGCAATGGTTTTTGGATTTTTTTTATGACTTTTTGTTACTTTTTTGGGAAAAAACTTTGAAAAGTTTAGTCTGCAAAGTCACTTGGCCAATGGTCTTGAAATCATAAACATTTCTGGGTACTTATAGAGCAAGGTGGGACTTACTTTTGCGTCAAAGTATCAATGTCAGCTCAGTACAGCCTGCTCACACAACAATCTTGTTTTATTGATTTATGACTGTATTGGGGGGACTTCAATTGAGGCTAGTTGTTCAATCCTTTAAATTTTTTAGCACGTCCATCACAGCTGCTCGAATTAAACATGGTTTTTCTTATACAGTGTCTCTCCAAATGACACACGACGTCTTCGTGCGTACCAAAAGTTTCTATTGATATCATTAATTCAAGCAAAAAACCTTTGGCACACAATACACAAACCTTCTTTTCTTAAATATAAAAGGTGTTCTTTTCCTTTTGTCAAAGCTACTGCTGTATACTTCAGAGTAGACAATACAGGTAGCAACGTGAAGTTTGCGTGCGTATAGGTACAGTCCTGTTGTTTTATCTTCAAAGGTGGCCTGCGCTGGGCTTGAGCACCATCGCCAGTCTATTGTTAGGCTGCGGTGCTGGCACGGGCATGATCTCGTACCATTTTGGCATGGGACCAGGCACGTTGGACCAGCTAGTCAGGGACCCAACGGGGTACGTACTCCTTCCTGTACTAAAGACTAGCCTTCTAACGGTCAGTGCCGTTTTCTTTTATCCATAACAAATATGCATTTTGCAGCCGTGACAGTGAGACAATGAAAGCAAAGCCAAGCAAAATTATTTGGTGTGTCTGCAATTCTTATTGATACAAGTGGCAGGGGGTCGAGAAAATAATTAGCTCCAGAATGTAAATATTAGGCAAGTAACTTTAACTATATTAACAGGATTACAACGCAAGTACCAGTCTATAGCCAATTGCCTAGATTATACAATCAGTTTGACCTTGCCTGCTGTGTTGAAATTGCATAAATATAACTAACAGAAAGGATTCTCATCATGTACAAAGTCGCACTGCGGTTACATAAGCGGTCAGTTATAATTCAACTTTAGAATAATGACCATTAGTTTATATGATGCAGTTGCTTACTTAGTCGACTCTCTGGCCATTTGTGTATATGGCTGGTAGCCTGTAGTCGAGGGTGTCAGTCAACCAGTCCAAGGCCTTGTGTGTGATAAGCAGGCAGTGGACGCCATGAATTGATTTTCTCTGTGTCGAATACAGTTATTGATCCTCAACTGTTTTATAATTTTTGTTCTCTTGAAAATGTATAAAATCTGTATGACCTTATTAATATGATTAGTAGCTCTGTTAGAAAAATAGATTTCAACGAAACGTTAACTATTTAAGCGTCCTCTGGCGGTATTACAATTGTATTTCATTCTTCAATCAATATGCCAGCTTTTTAAAAATTAAAATATGGAATCTTGGTTGTCGCAGCGAAGAACACGGCAGGTATATATACGTGGCACCATGGGCGCGCATTGGGCCATACTTGGTGGGGATCTTGCTGGGCTATGTACTCTTCAGAACCAAAGGAAAGTTTAAAATACATTGGGTAGGTGCTTTGGATGTCATCTCCTGTAATTTTGTACTCCAGCTTCTGAGAAATGTATGGACAAACATGTACAAATTCAAGGAATAATAAGCAAATAACAATGGAAATCCATCAAAAATACAACGGAAAAGAGATTTTATTGAAAAGCAATGTTTCGTCGGAATGGTTTCCTTTGGTAATACCTCCATTGTGGCAAGAAAACATATGAAGTCTAATTGGTGAATATGAACACAAGGAAGGGCAATTATTAATTATGAAGAGAAATGAAACACATTTCATTCTTTTGAGATGTATTTTTGTTCGCATTACATTATTTCGTTCCCATGCAACAGGCTTTTGTTTTGTTATCACACAGTGCATTTAATTTCGACAACTCCTTGTACCACATTATTTTCTTGATACTCCATTATACTTATGCCTAAGTTTTAGTAATATATTTCAGAAGACCAAAAACTCTCTGCCAAGACTTGCCTCTCAATGCTAAGTTACAGATGTTAACTATTTGTGAGCTTATAGCTCTATTTTGTTGTACCTTTTGGCCTGCTGTAAACATTTATCAGTCAGATTATTTTTTCCTTATAGCAATCCTACTATGTCATTGTCAGGTCGTCCCCTCAATTCATTATCGTTCTCCCCTCGCACCATTCCAGTGGTGCGAGGGGAGAACGCTATTGTAGACTCCTTGTGATATTATTTAATTCACAGATTATAAAAGTTGTACATCATTAGAGTAAGAGTTAGTCTCCATCCTTACCAAATCATTTTAACTTTCAAGTCTACCTTTCATGGCACCATGAGTTGTGCCGTGTATATAGTGCATATGCTGTATGGTACCGACGAAGTGTCTGTAAAATAAATTGTATTCAGTAGTCAAAGAATATATTCTATTCTATGTTTGAAGTTTATCATTTTCTAGAGTGAAATTCAGAGTAGTAGCTAACTATAGATCACATGACATAAACATTGTTACAACAAAATTGTGACGCGCCTGCATCAGTGACAATTAGACAAAATCAAAGGTGCGCGAGGTTTGTTTGATTATACGGGTCGGCGTTGAAAGTGGGCCTAAGGTATATTATTTTGCGATGAATACCACAATTAAACATAGAATAAACAATATCTTACATGACTGGAGAGTGAGTTACTGCTATACTCTCACTCCAGATCTTTGTTGGTGTAGAAAATGACTCGTGACCTGCGGTCACTCGTGATTTTCCCCACCAACAACGATCCCCGTCAGAATAAAATGGGAACTCATTTTCAGCCATTTAATATTCTTCGTGTATATGCCATGTGCTCTAACTTGTCTGATTTTGCGTTTTTATTTATATAGACTTTTCTTCGGTATGTATTGAGGTTTAACTAAATGGTATAGTAATGTAAACCTCGTTAATGTTTTCAGTCACTTATGAGCCTCGGATGGGTTCTCAGCTCGGTGACCACACTGGCTGTTATTTTTGGTCTGGTCAATCTCGATGCATCGGGCGTCCGTATGAATATAGCAATTAGCGCCATGTACAACGCAACCGCCCGGACTGTGTTCAGTCTCGGTGTAGCATGGGTGATTTTTGCATGTGCAATTGGCAAAGCTGGTAAGGCCAAAGCTGTTCTATATAGCCCAGTATTAAACATCAAAACAGAAAGCTAATTGATATGAGTCCATACATAATAAGCAGTGCGTCGTGGTGAGACTTTATGGCTTCTCTGGGTGTCAGAGTTTACTTATTCGGACAAAAATACATCTTGTGGATCTGCCAGTGTAATCATAACTCCAATACATGGATCAATGCCAAACTTACCCAAGTGCGGATCACTAGGGCCTTTAATCAAACTCCATTAAAGTGCTGCGGCTTTTAATGGAGTGAAATATTTTTCTAACAGTGTAGTATGACAACTAAGTCTAGATCAAATGTCTAGAATTGATGTGTTTTTGAGAAAATTTTATTTTTATACAATCCATAAGACCAGTCTACGTTGTTCGAATAAAATGTGTATTTTTGAACTCCTTTCAAAGGATTCTATGAGAATATTTGCATGCCAGGCATCACCGTGAAGTAAATAGAAGTAATTTATGTGCGCTAATTATGGTATTTGAAGGGAAAATGTATTAATGGGGAAAACGTTCCTGTTGATATGAAACAATCCTTACATTAAGGCCTTCATTAAAGCACAGTTTAAGGCCATAACATAATGCATCAGAGTGGGGAGCAAAGTCAGTTTTCGTTTGTGACTTCAGACATTTTGAATATATATATATATATATATATATATATATATATATATATATATATATATATATATATATATATATATATATATATATATATATATATATATATATATACATATATATATATACATACATATATATATGTGTATTTATTTATTTATTTGTTTATTTATATGTATGTATGTATATTAATCTATCATGCGTATTTATTTAGGTCCTATAAACAGCGTGCTGACATGGAGAGAGTTTCAACGCCTACGTCGTCTCACATTTGTGGGCTACTTGATACATCCTTTTGTATTCCAGACGGTCAGACGAGGCATGACACACCACACTCACTGGACCACCGAAAGTTTTGTAAGTCCGTTCACAGGCAATTATCAGAAAATCATGACATCAAATAAATAACATTAATTTATTCAATGTTAGGAAATATAATAGTTGCCAAAGCTTGAGATATTGAACTGCAAGACTACTTATATTTGTCATGTAAAGTTGAACACACACACACACACACACACACACACACACATACATACATACATACATATATATATATATATATATATATATATATATATATATTTGCCATATATTCAACTAGCTCTGTGTACTCATAGTTAACGAGAGTGTCGTTGTTTTAATGATACCTTATATAACACAGGTTAAGTCAACCATGAATCATTGCGTCCTAAAAATTACCTGCTGCTGAAGTGACAAAATCAAAGATCACCACCCACCAAACTTGACAATGATCAGAATCTTAATTTCCCATTATGAATAAACTATGATTATATATTATTACAGTTGAACCGAGGTGTCACCGCTGTCATTATCACATTTGCTGTATCTTTCGTCGTAAGTTTGGTCATAGAGCAACCCCTCCAGGCTCTCGAGAAAGTATGGATGGCCAAGCATATGCGACCCAGCAAACGTTCACCAGAGGTCCAATGATGTCACATTTTCATGACGTCATCAAACATTTCACTACTCATTCCACAACCACTTCCCATACAGCTTTTTCATTAAATTTGAGTCTGGTTAAATTTGTATAATACACTTTAGACTCACAAGAAAGGTTCAGTACAAACCATGCAAGTCAAATAGCCAATTGATCTCATATGCGTGAGCACTAGGTGGCAGTGGCAACAACAGAATAACAATAATGTACTTCACCTCTTTCAATGCATGCAACTGCAACATAAGCCGAGCTGTTTAAGATGAACTGCTCTCAATTATAAGCAAGGGTGCTAAATTCATATTTCTTGTGAAAACGGCTTTCATTCAATCACCCACAATATGCCTATAGTTCCAGAGAATACAATGGTCAGCACGTTTCGTCGGGGCGCGTTGGGCGCATCGCGCCGAGGAAAGCTGTTGACTCGGTCCAAACCTTGGCACTGAAGAAGTTACAAAAGGCAATGCTATGTTTGAGGAATTTTCTTACCGTCAGCTTGGCCCGTATCGCCAATGAAAGCTGTTGATTCAGTCCAAACATGGCACTGACAAAGTTACAAAAGACAATATGATGTTTGGGGAAACGTCTTCTCGTCTGCCAGTATTCTAGCCTGACTGTGAAATAGTTGAATGCAAAATGAAACGCAAGGCACAGAGGTCGAACATAAGGTGAAAAACTTGGGGTCGAAGATATATTGAAATTGCCCAGGACGCTACGGTTTCAAGATTCATTCAAGTTATTTGATAATAACATTGTAGGTTATGTTCAGTATTATGAAGATTATGTGATGTTGACTGAAAGAAAGACGTATATACACGCTTATACAATATTAGTAATACAAAAAACAATTTAGGAAAACATGGACGTGAAATTCAATAAAGGTACATTAGAATAACTATATGTGGCCTTAAAATTATTTATTGGAATCCAATGCAGTGCTCATATTTTACTCTACAAAATAAGGGAACATAGCATATAATTTTCTTTTGTGGCCATCATGGAGAGAGGTTACCTTTCTAATAATGAGTACAATTAGCAGGCGAATATACATCAAGTTACTCGGGTGCTTATCCGTGTCGTTTCCTATTGCAGCCGAACTACCTGCATGTATATTGGTGTGTTTGTTCTGGCGTTGCCGGCGGATCTGTCTGAAATGTTACTGTACATCCAGCCCATCTATATATGCACGGACGCTACTTTTTTACTTTACCCTTAGGATCGACCACTGCCTTTAAAGTAGTGTAGATGTTAAAGCAGTCAGTCATCAGTGCATGCATGTTCTTCGGGGGTATTTAGAACAAATCTATCTACATTACATGAATAGGAGAGTTCACAATTACCAATGATCTGTGTATTCAGCTGAATACAGAATCCAATACACAGAATTCTTCAGGGCTAAAGATGTGTATTTCCATTGGATTACATGTTAAGTTAACCTAAAATTAAAAGGCTACTTTTAAAGCTGATAGAATAAACCTTATGTGAACATTTTAGCTATGTACATAATTTCACCAAACAAACGGGTACTTTTAAAGTTATTAAGCTGTAAATTACAATGAAAAGTAATGGGAATACGCAATTCTGGCCCTGAATCACTGAAATGCCCCTCTTCAGGAGAACAGTAGAAGCTTCTGTTCTTGCTCTGCCCTATTGGAATGATTGTTTGGTGACATTTCTTTTTGTCGGCCAGTTTATTACCGGCTTGTAATGCCATTTTTGCAGGCAGGATTAGATTTTCAAATTCTAGGACTAACAGGGTCGGCTAAAAGCAATACTTGGTCCTTTTACCTTTCATAAACGTGACAAGCAGAACACAATAATGTCAAAAAAAAAAAAACAAAACAAAAAACCTGTGATCCCAATTTTTAGTAAGTGGTCATTCGTATGCATACAAGTTAAGTAAAGTCTTGTGCACAGAACTATCAGATACCAATTACATAAATGTTGACAAGCTCTTGTCGCTGGGCCTCTGTACGGTTATCTTGATTTTGCATGTGCAGTAAGGCAGATTTTGACATCACTTCTCTGCGTAAGAAGCTGTTTCCAACGTCTTGGTGTAAATAGGTAAAGTACGAAATAAAGACATTAGTTCCAGTACGCGCGTGAGGGTGGTAGTGTCCGTGTTATAAGTTTTAGAGGTTACATGGATAACGTAAAAGAGATGTCAAGGAGCACGTGTTTAACTGCTTCATAGATGTATGTCAATTTGACTGGATTTAATTTGATTTACTTCACAAAAGCAATAGTATAAACATATAAAAACAGGTGGTCATACGCATAAAAGCAAGATTTATTTTTTTATTTTCAAAGGGGCCCCATAAACAGCTGCCCTCGATAGCCTGATGCATAATGGGCAATCTCGCTGTGTGAGATCAACCACTACACAATATTTACACAACATTAAAAATACATATATGCACAACTCAAATCATTACATAGAACTACACTGTATGAATAAATAAATTGAATAAAACTGTACCATTATGGATACACTGTACAGTAAAATATTAATGATATGGATGACTCTATAGATAGGTAGATGATAATGCAAAGACGTATCTTGATGTTGATGGATTGGATGTATGAAGCAGCACAACTCAGTTTCAAAGGTAAAGGAGGAGGATTTAACTCTAACACTATCTTATGATAGTTACTTATTAAACTTAAGGGATCACTTCCGTTTTACACCTGTAAAGGGAAAGCTTATTTTCAATAAGCCAGTGTTCACACTGGTTCAAGTATGTGTTAAGTATTTCAGACAGATTATTGGAGTCTTTTCCACAAGCGAAGAGAACGCTGTATTCCGTATAGTAAATAAGTTCACACTGAACACAAGTGGGCATGTCATTTACGTATACGAAGAATACCAGCGGCCGTAATTTACTGCCTTGGAGGACGCCATTTACGATTTGTCGAGGTTGGGAAAATATATCGCTTATATAAAATGTTTGCGTCCTACCAGATAAGAAGTATTTAAACGATTCATTGGATGTAATACCTGGTGCAGAAAGCTTTTGACACAGTTTGGTGTGGTTAACGCAATCTAAAGCCTTCTGCACATCAAAAAGAAGAACCATTCCTATACGATTTTCTTTTCCAATTACTAGCCTGATATGGTCCTGTAAATAAATCAGAAGTTTCTGGTAAATGATTTCCACGAAAGACTGACTAATATTGACATGGTAGTATAATGAATACTTTCAAGATGTTCACCTGAATTGTGGCCTTGTTAGCAATCTGAAAGCTGTTTGCACTGGCGAACAGAGTCAAACACATGGTACTTGACGGATATAATACTGACGACAAAGGTTGAAAATACAGATTTAAATGATACTCAAATGCAATGTCATGAAAGAAATGGAGGAAGGGTTGAATGCCATTCTTTGATGATATTTGCATAATTTTGGTTTTCAGAGTATTAGAAAATGCAATCTTCTCTCTAAGCAATATAACAATCTCATAAAAAAATTGTGTTAACAGTTTCAGCTGCTGTAACGGAGTTTTGGTTTAATCATATTTTATTCGAACGAACATAATTGGGGAAAAGGGCAAAGCCCTATATTAATCCCTATTGTGGAAGAAAGACGGATGGACAGGAGAGACGAAACAACACAATACCAAGTGCGATGCTCTAGGTACACTTTCAATCCACCGTAAACGGACTACAGAGTATCGCACACTGCAACAAGTTGAAGGAAGACAACACAAGTGTAACAAGACAGACAGTGGGTCTACAAAGACAAAACTAATCATATGCTAAATGTGAAAAGATATAAATACATTTTCTGAGCAAAGTAACAGTCGCAGGATTAACAACGAACTAATTGAATTATGTTATGGCATCAGACTAAGATATAGTCATGGAAAGCCAGAAATAAATGTTTATTATTTTCGAAACTGCAGCCTGAAGCACCATACAAGATTCTTTCCAGACTAAAAGGAGCATAATTTATTACAACGCTCAACAATCATTCTTTGAGATGATATGATAGGAACAGACAAAAACAATGCCATACACCTTCAATGTATTGCCCGTATCTACATTCTGGAATCAATAGCAACAATATCAAACAAGTGAGCATTCAGCTGACTGCGGCCCATGCGCATTCTAGCGTGGATGACTGCGGGGAATTGTTTACCAACATAATAAAGTTGAGTTTGTGTAACTGATCTTGGAACATTCCGGGTCATTTTCTGTTTGAAATCAAATAAGGACTGAATTTCTTCCTTCAGAAGGAAGTTGGTTCCAAAGTTTGGCTTGGAAAAAAGATGTATTAAAGAGTTCAGTTCTAGTTCTAAAAAGTGGTATATCTGGCGTCGGTCTGGTACTGTATCTTCTATTGTGATTTGGATTGTTGGGAATAATATTAGTCAGGTATTCTGGGACTAAATTATTTTTGATTTTGTACATATTTATTGATTTGCTCCTTCCCAGCGTTTTACCAATGATGTAAAACCAGTTTCTTTATAAAACTTAGCATTTGGTGTCGTCCGCATGGCACCAGCTATGACACAGGTAGCAGCCAGCTGAATGATTTCAAGCCTCAATGCATCCGCCTGGGTGCAGCCATCCCAGACAATGCAACCATATTCCATTAAAGGTAAATGAAAGAGATGTATATCATTTATACAGTCTTTCTATCAAGGCTATATTGCAACAAAGCTTTCGAAATGTTGGGCTGCTTAGTAGCTTCCATGACTATCGTGTTTATGTGATCATGCCAGTGTTTAGACGTTAGGATAAAGGTACATATGTTTTATGTTGGGATGAACATCAGCTTAATAAATATTAAGAAAAGTAATGATGAAAGCAAAGTGCTTTGCGTGACACCAGTTCGAATTGTTCCCAACCTGCACACAGTCTGAAAAACTCCAAGATCAACCATCTTACACCAATGATAATTTTACACAATGGCCAAACTCCTTGGCTTGGTTGGTACGAAAACTGTTCATGACAGTAATTAAGGGACATTGGTTGCAGACAGCACGGTGTTCACCGGAACTGAACAAAAACTGTTCCATCATGCAAAATTCAAAACGAGCTGCACCGTTTTCTAAAAAATGAATTTACGAATATTGCTTGTAGATTTGTCACCATACATGGACGCTACTTGTACAACGTACCAAATCTTAACCTTTATAATTTAAAAGCTGGCATTACATTTATGGTCTTCAAAGGAATCTTCCAGGTTTAAGAGAAATACTCCTTTCAGGTCTGACATAAAGTGGAGACGGGTGAATAGAAGTATAAGCCATGTTTAATAACTTAAACCTGGTGGTTAAATTTGGTTTACCTTTATTGAAGGCTGATAGTCTTCACGAAAGCCATACTGCTCATGCGTGGGTGTACATTAGGGATCCCCTTTTCATATTCATTCCAGATTGGCAACCTTCTATTCGCGTTGTATGCATACGAGAATAAAACGGCATACCTTACGTTTCACACAAGTAAAAAAAATCCTGTTTTCCTTACTGAGCATGGGCGAATCGAAGTAAATATGCGCCATACTAGATACAAGATAAAAATCTTTATTTCAAGTCGGTACGTTGAAAATTACAGAACATTAGCCTGAGGCTATTACAGCCGACCATAAAAAATAGCCTATAAACAGATTGTATATAAAATATATAATAACAGAATAAGCACTGAAATTATTCAGAGTAGGTAGATTCCAGCCATCCAGATATTTAGATCGCAGTGAAGACCGATTGTATATAAAATATATTTTCACAGAATAAGCACTAAAATAGTTCAGAGGAGGTAGTTTCGAGCCATCCAGATATTTAGATCGCAGTGAAACTATTGACAGACAGAACAATTATAAGTGTTATCAAAATTCCAAGTTAATATCAGTTTTTTAAATTCTGAAAGGGTGGCAGCATTTTTTTATCATTAGGGATAATTTTTTCCAAATGTTTTTCTGTTTTTAAGAATATCCGTCATATGGTAGAATCCGTCGGTTGAACGATCAACATATTATATTTGACTTGTTGCGTTTAACCTACCTTTACTGATGGGTGTTGGTGAGTAAATTTGATGGGACACTTGGCCCAGAAAGCAGCAAAATGTATGTTTTTCGAGCATTTGATGTTTCATTTGTCCCGTGATCTTCTCTATTGGGCCATGCCTATCCACTGAAAAACACTTTGTTGCTCCTAACTAAAAGTAATTCTTTTAGTGTTTATGCTACCAGTATTGGACTGAAGTAGTTTAGAAAAGCATGTACCAGTGATAAGTTTATACTCATGTTCGCGTCACAAATTTATGCGTCTGAAGTTTATTTTTTACCACATCAATATCGTATTTCATTCAATCTGTTTGAAGAATTTTCCATAAAATCGGGAACAGTCACATTATTGTAGACAAACATTCCTGTTTAAAGTATTAAACCGTCGGACCGCATTTTTCTGAAAATTGTTTCTTAAATGTGTTCATTTTTTTGCATGCCCAGAAAAAGTTTTTGCAAACTGTTTACAGAGTAGAATTCCCCCCATTGAATTTGTTGGCTTGTTGTTCGCTATAATATTGTGATATGTCCAGTTGTCCGAATTTATACAAGAGTTGCATGGAATTGATCTGTGGTATCTTTTTGTATGTATACCATGTATGAACTCATGTGTGCGCCTGCTTGCGCAAGTATGTAGTTTATGGCGATGGTCTTGGGATTTATTCGAATATATTTGTACTACGGCACTTGTTCAGCCAGAGGCCGTTTTTCCACGAGACCGTGTTACAGATAAAATATAAAGTAATACAGAAAAATACATACAAGTGAAAAAGTACATGCATACATAGCTTAGCTTATAACATAAATAGTACACAATTTAAAAACTCAGTGAAAAACGTTTTTTTTTTTATAATTAGTTTTAAAATCATAGATGTTGTCATTTTCCGGTAGAAAGTTAGGAAGGCTGTTCCACACTCTAGCAACATTGTATAAAAAGGATCTTTTAAAGATATCCTCAGGTGGAAAAGGAGTACAAACATTGAGTCCATTGGTTTGACGTGTCTGGTACATATTAGTGTCCATCAGAAGGTTTATTGGTCCGAAAGATAATTTGGGGCTAAACCGTTTACACATTTAAACATTAGGAGTGCAGTGTGAAATTGTTACCGCTTTGCTATACTTTGTCATTTTAATTGTTTTACTAAGTCTCACCGCCCCCCCCCCTTATATTTATATAATCAGGGTTTCCTGTTATTACCCAAGCGGCAGCATTTTGTAATGCCTGGGCCATGTTAAGCCTCTTCGCGCTGCGGGTTCCCCATACTGTGTCAGCATAGTCAATGCAAGGCAATATCGTTGTCTCATGAATTAATTCTTGTACAATATTCTTTGGTAAAAACGTATTTAATTTTCTCAAAACAGCTAGTTTATACATAACTTCAGCATCTACTTTTTGCAAATGAGTACACCAATTTATATTTCCATCCAAATAAATACCCAAATATTTTGTATCATTACCTTTTGTATTTCCTCCCCGTCCTTAAAAAGTTTGAAAAGTTTCTTAATAATTTTATTTTGTGTGATAAGCATTGATTTCGATTTACCTGCATTGACTGTAAGCTTATTTGGTGTACCAGTAATCAACACCATCTAAGCTATCCTGTAAAGCACCAGTTACTTCATGGAGGGTCGTACCTGTGGAGTATATCATGATATCGGCAGCAAATCAGTTACACGAGCCTTTGTTCACATACTGAACAATGTCATTTACATACAAAAGAAAGAGGGAGGGGCCGAAGATAGATCCCTGGGGGGATCCGTATCGCAACATTTCAGCTTACTTGATGATTTTCCGTTACAGACCACTACCTGTCGTCTCTCTGACAAATACCGTGAACACCATTTAAACTCATTGTCAATGATGCCATACTTTCCCAGCTTGAATTTTATAATATCATAATTTATAGTGTCAAAATATTTCTGTATATCTAAAAGGCACACTGCCGTGATTAAATAATCTACTACCTTGTGCCGGCAAGTCTGCGCCGATTGGTGCTTCAGGTACGCAGATTGTTCTGCGCTGATGAAATTTTGCTGAACTAAATAGTCAAGTAGTTGTGCCTGTACACCCTTTTCAATCAGTTTACCAACTCGAATGCCTACTGATACGGGTTTGTAATTACTCTTTGTTGCCTTTGACCATTGACCTTTGTAAACAAGAGTTACACGTGACAATTTCCCAGAATAGACAGGATAGTAATGTAAGACAGTGAAGAAAATTTCCGCGGAAAGGCTTCTGCAGACGCTAGTTCCGGGGAGTCCGACGACTTTGAAAATGTCCTGTTATGTTGCTTCAGGGTATAAACCTTTGCGTGTATACCTTGACTTTGAAAAGTTTTGCAATAGTTATTTGAACATGAAGATCCAACGAAACGCACTGTTAAAGTAGTACGAACATGGCCTGTGGTGAAAGTCAGAAGTTCACGAAGGTGGTAGATCAAAAGGAACTGTATGGCTTGGCATGGATCGATAGACTTCTTTCATGCATTCATTCAAATCTTGTACCAAAATGCACCAGTATACAATTATTGACTTTTTAACAGATAGACATGATGCGATGTCAACCAGAAAAAAAATCTTGACCAGGTCAATAGCCAAGGTCAACACGGCATTTTTGTTTTGGTAAATATCTTCATCAAATTAAAAAGAAAAAACAAAACAAAACAAAAACAAAGGCAGAAAAACACCACCAACAACATCAACACAAACACATACGCACAAACCAACAAAAAAGCAAACAAACAAACAAACAAACAAACAAAAACAAAAACAAGTGACAATTCTATCGAACGATACACAGCAAATTAAACCATCTTTCAAACATGACTTTGTATGCATGGTTAAGTGATATTTAATGCACGTTTGAGCGATGTAGCGGCAACTACGTTGCTGGCTACATAAGTTCCTATCATTGCGATATTGTGTGTATTTGACGCCTGCCTGATATATTACTTACAGCATTTCCTGTATACGTCTTCATGTTCTATATCTTTGTTTATGTAGGGGCCCCTGATGTTTTAATCATGGTGTTATTGCTACCTGGTATTACAAAAGACATGTTTATGTTTTTTTTACACCTATATATTGACCTGAGGCGATCCATCATTCGAAATATATTAATTACTAGTGCATAGGAAATTGCTGTTTTCTGTATGACGAAGGTAGCTTTAAATGTGATAACTACTTTACATGTTGCTGTGTTGAGGCTTTATATCTATATCCCTTCAATTGCTTATGCGATCTACTGTGCTCAGTGGTTTTATGTTGGAAAGCTTAAGTCCGTCACTGTGTACAATTCTGTCTCAACGGTGCCCTAAAGCACTTTTATATATCACCGATTACTGCTTACTGTCAAGACTGCGTTTTTCTATCTTACCTGTTTCCGTCAAACGTGGGTTCAAAATGTAAACATCGTGACGGTTACCTTCAATAGTAGTGGTGTGTTAATGTATATAAGAATGGTGTCTTCCTTCTTGTTCGTTCTGCTTATTGTCACTGGTGCAATGAATGGAACTAGTAATGCTAAACTATGTGAGGAAATTGGATGTTTAACATTGGCCAAAAGTAGGTTAATTTCACAACGGTGAACAGTAGAAGTAGTATGTATGTATGTAATGTATTTCACAGGGAAGCACTTTAAATTCCATTGTGATTGAACTTCTCAATGAGAGAAGAATTCATACTCATTATGTTGCTAAAAGTAGAGTGCAGAAGAAACTCAAATGTCGTTCAAAATTTTGATGAAAAAATACTGTTTCTGACAATGTGAAGAAAGAAATGGAGCCACTGCGTAAAAGCCATTGAAACTCAACTTTACACCAAGTTTTCAAGTGAAGAGTCACGTGATCACACTTATTTAACTCATTGGCCATTTTGCATCGAAAAGTAGTATCTTCTCACTATGTACATTGGGATTCACTTTAATGATTTTACTGTCTTACAACCATTAGTATGTTAGGCCATATAAGTACACGTACAATGTTGAATAATGTTGGTCAGACGTTAACGCCCCCTGGGCATGGCTCTGGTCAGTTGACCATAGTGCATACATGATATGTGTAGGTACATGAATCTATCTCAGATGTACACAGACCATGACACAGGTGTACAGGATGTTAATTACGCTTGTAAAAAATTAAGTCAGTACAACTCCATCCAGGAAACCTTGGTGAAAAAGGAGTATCCGTTGCAAATTTTGAGGTAAAAGGATTAATTCCAGGAAAATGTTACTTGCGTCAATGGTCGCATTTCAAAGGTCTGAGAAAGGATTAAGGTAAAAATGTAGAGAGTATAAACTTCAAGTTTATTTTTTTTAAATTGATCAGCCTCCAATTAGAACTATACCATGTTTTAAAAACGTTAAAAACAGTTTTGCGGAAACTCTTTGATTTTCCTTCACAAAGTTATATTAATCTTTACTTTTGAAACTGCTGTTACTTTTATGCACAATTTTAAAAGTTGAATGTGAATTTCATGTAATAATGGGGCTGACTGATTCATTCAGTGTCTTAATTTTCCTCGGTCTGACCTTGCCAAAACGTGTGTTCCTTGTGGTTTAGGATGGAAATATGATTAGAAATTACAAATGTGTGCATAAGGGTAAGAAATTCACAAACCCTAATGAGGGAGAACGAACTGTAACACACTATTTCTATTTGATTTTACTTCTGTTTGTGCAGCCCTGAAGACAAACGAGGGCGATTCACCACTGACTGATTCGCTGAAAAACGTTTAAGTAGCTTTAGAACTTACAATATTGAGGTGCGACAGTAAAAGGAATGCATGATCATAAAGTAGCCATGAATGTGGTTGTTGTTTTCATCTGTAGTCTTCTTTGTATAAACACCATACAACCTTTACCAGACACACATGCCAAGGAAGCCTACGATGACAATTTCGAGCAGCTTTCGCGCATACCAGTTACACCAAATGAAACGGTGCCCCAACAGCCAAACTATTTTATAAAACGAGCAGCAGAAGAACTATGGGAAAGCAACATTATCTACAGGGATGTGCCCATCGGAAACATTAAAAGATCGACGAAAAAGGGCACTAAAGCGAAAGGTGTTCTGAATTGGGTGGAGAAAGTTGGTACTGTTACAAATAGGAAGAAGAAAGTTAAGTCACGGGGGCAGAATAAGCATAACATTACAAGCAACAGAACACAAACACCGATTGGTAAGAACATCATTACCACAAGGCAAAAGATAAGCGGCATATCTAATAACAATAAAACCAGTGGAAAAGCACTGAAGTTGGGCCATAAGTATGTACAGACCAAGATTTCTGGAGCATTGGTTAAACCATCAAAAAACGCGGGAGAAAGTTTTGGATTACATGGCCTTAAAACGACTGATACGATATCGTGGGCACGGAGCCACTTATCAGGATGGTTTAACGGTATTAAAGGAGAAAACCGGACTTACGTGTCTCCTGCTTGCAGAAGGGCAATGCTGATCGTCAAGGCGGCATTAGAGAATCGGCAGATGTGGGCTATTAAAGGTTGGTAAACAGAAAGGTTCGAATGTTCTTACAATAAGTGGGCCACTAACGTAACGAAGCAGAAAAGTAATAATGTTGGTGTGCACCACCGAAGGTAGCTGTACTGGAAAGTCTCATTGATACGAAGACGTGGTTCACTGAAGGTAAATAATCAGGCCTACACACAATATTTTGCGATGTTGATATGAAGATAAATTTCACGAGTGCTTCTTTATTATGTTACTTGAAAATGCGTCCATTCATTCTACTGGTAGGACTGTATCTGAGTTGCAACATAAACAACCACCTTCTGTCCACGAATCATGTGATTCAAAAAAACTGCTGATGAGCCAGTAAAAATTATATCTTACTTTGGCACATGTGAAAATATGAAACGAAAATTGATTTAGTTTTGAATGAAAAGAAAAGACTCGAGTTAAAAAAAAAAAAATAATAAGTGACATATTTCAGCAGACATTTGCAAGATCCAAAGAATGTAGGGGTGCTCTGCGAGGGAAAAAAAAGCAATATCAGCTTATTTCCAGACACAAAGGCCATAAAATCATGGACATATTGCATTTGATCCATTTCTTTGAAGAAATTACATCAATGGAGCATGTTCCCAGTCGGTGGTACAACAGGAACCCCCCCCCCCTTCGCATCCACCTGTCAAGTGACGCAAGAACAAGTGCTGCCACCATGTGGAAGAGTATATCTGACATGCCCTCATTTTCTAACAGGAGAGATTAACTCTTGCTCAATGACCAACAACGAGACGGTTTACAACACAATCAACTTATGTTCCAAAATGTGTCCGCTTTGTTGAATGACAGAAAACTTACCAATTTCACTGCTTCACGAAAGAAAGCATATCTTACACATTTTCTATATTTTCTTTTTCTATGCTTTACATCAGTGAAAGATTCGATTGGTAGACCCCCAAGTGGCTTGCTTAAGTCTAACGGAATCTGGATCGGAGACTATGCCGAGTGCCAAGAGGTGTCGGAGACTGCAAACCCTGACAGCGGAAATACGTCGCTGAATATGGCGGCACCATTTCATTTCAAATACTGTCAAGTTACTGGTTCACTTGACTCTCTACTGGTATGCTATATATATATATATATATATATATATATATATATATATATATATATATATATATATATATATATATATATATATATATATATATATATATATATATATATATATATATATATACACGAATATGCTTTTCCGTGGGTATAATTATTTAACCCATTTATCCTGTGTTTCGCACAAAAGGTTGGGCTTGAAAGGAGCCTAGGGCATATGTTTTGCCATAAACACCCAAATAATCATAGAATAAACAAAATGTTACATGGCTGGAGAGTGAGTTATTATTTTTCTCTCACTCGGGATAGTTGGTTGGTGAAGAGTGATTTTCCCCACCAACAACGATCCCTCTGGACAGATAATAGCAACTCACTCCCAGACATGTAAGATTCTGTATATTACATAAGAATATCACGCTCAAATATTTTGTCACAGCTTTTCTTTTTTATCCCACGTGATAAATTTTGCAGTGACTACCCTGGCTATTCGACAGTTATACGCATTGCTCAAAAGGAAATCTATAGATGGGTCATAAAAATTGGCCAGGGGTAGGGTGGGTGGGTGTTTCTTTGGATAGTAACAAAACATAGCGTTGCCTATTCTTCATGCTACATACCGCCCCGAATATATGACACAAATGAGGTGTTTCCATGCTGCAACGGTAAATATGGAGGCTCTTATAAAACGTGCATATGGCATATCACGAATTTTTCACATACAAATCCGAGAAACCTAACTATTTCGAATTAAGTCTATTAATGACTAACACCAAAGTCTGTTTTTTTGTTCCACATGTGGAAAATATATGTTTATAAAGCATGTTTGGATTGTTGTAGGCTGGTCTATATTGCAAGGTCCAATGGCAATGTTACTGACTTGTTTGTGAAGTGTCATGAGTGTCGCAATATTAATATCGCAGGGATACGATAACATGTAGCTGGAAATGAAACAAAAAATAATAAAAACAAACAATAAACCAAAACCAAAAACAACAAACAAAGTCCAAACAAAACAAACAGGAAAAAGGGACTCACACCCCTAACCCCTACAAACCATATTGTCTAATCCATCATATTCATTTATTTCGGCCTCTTGGAACTGAATCATTGGTGAACAGCTGTTTGGTGTAGTCCCGTAACAAAACACTACAAATATAACTTAACGTATGCGTTCGGTTTTTACTCGATATGAGAAAACAACACGCTGAAATCACTGTATGTGGTTTATACTCCTGATACCTCACACGCGGTGTGCCTATCAGTAAGTTGAAAACGGAATTTTATTTATTTATTTATTTATTTATTTATTTATTTACGTATCATTACAAAGTGCTGTTAATACTGTTTTGCTATAGCTATCGCACGTATTATGCTCGTGACTGTGACTCATTACCACCATTACTATTAATGTTATTATTGCTGCCTGCTATCATTTTTTCATTGCCGTTGCTATTAATATTACGGACACTGCTTCTGTCACGAATTTCTTTGCCATTATTCCTGCCATAAATCTTACTTTTACTGTTACTTTTCCAGGTGCCAAACTTTACGATATACGGTAACATTGGTGCGTGTGTACCGGTCATGTGCTCTCATCAAGACGTAACCGCTGGCACTAATCAAGGTTTTTATCGTTACAATACAATATTTCATTATCAGAGGTAACAACAATATGGCAACGATTGTAACATGATTTTATACTTTTACGGCTAATATTGCCACGTGGTTACATTATTTGATGTGTAACGTTGCAGTGCAATTCAAGTTTTGCTGTCAAGATGCTGTTGTAAAAAGTGGCTGGAAAATATTATTCAAAAGGATATAAAATATATCCGATTTCCAGAAAGGCGACGATATAGCAATTATTTATAAAAAGCATGTACACATTTTGCCTGCAGGCCTGTACGTGATGCCACGGGGCATGCAAGTGGGGTCAACGCAATGTCAGGATCCCAACTTCCGGGATTGGAATCCGTATGCCATAACTGTAACGTGAGTATATATATATATATTATATAGGTAATAGATAAGTGCATCATGGATTGATATATAGATATCCATTCATATTAGGATTGAATATTATGTATCTGTGTCCATGCTATTCATTACTTAATTATGCTATATATTTCACAGTGTCATGATACGGGTGTATCATACATGTATTTTATCATTGTGTTCTCCGTGGCCTTCGGACGATCAGTACATCTGCACTAAGCCAATGGCCCTGGCTTAAGAAAAAAAATAGATAAAATAGATTTTGAAGACAAAAATATGAATACTCCAAGGCTTCATCGATGACACTTATCTACTTTCTCGAACTCGCAGGCATGAGATGTTTTATCTATATGTTGCAGTTACAGGACAATTTCCTTACTCAAGCCTCCTCCCCCCCCCTCCCCCGCGTCAAAAATGCTTATCGGTTGCAATCCATCTGACAAGTATTTTTAACTGCAGATGTGTGCATTGTGAATATATACATTTACAAAATGGAAGATCATAATTTCTTTGTATTTTGACACGGAAAACCATTTTTCACTGGTTACATTGAGTATCCGAAAAGTCTGTCAAATTCACCCCAGTCGTAGAAATACCGGGTTAGGTGGCTTAAATCTTGTCATTGCCCCTACAAATAAATTTAACCATAAATTGATAAATTTTAAGTTGATGTGGACATAAGGAAACTTGTAATGTATGTTTTGAGTTTATTCAGTTTGAATACAACAATAAGTAGAAAGGTGTAATTGATTTGCTAAACTCCTGCGGTTGGATTCAGCTCCCCTCAGGCTAAAGCTGTAAATCAAAAGACCCCACCTGAATCCGGAAATGATTCGAAAGTAATCATTGCATAAACAAATACATAAATCTACCACTAATAGCTTTTAATGGACGCTTCCAGTTATAAATCTTGGTGCCCTTTAAAACTTCTTTCAAATACTTAAAATACGTAATTCACTATTCACTCAATATTTTCGCAAGTATTGCTATAACAAAACTATATTATTAAGATCAACGTATGTTCCAAATGGCATGCAATTGAGACCACGCACAGTTTAGTACGGTGGCATCAGAAAACGTCTAATATTCCGCAAGTTGGTTTTTCAGGTGTAGACATGCATGCCATTTTTAACAACAACAATACTATGTCTTCGTCGGACATAGAGTTGTTCCAGAAGTATTTCACTGTGTATAGGGAATAACATTCATAATATGATTGCGCAGGGCAATCTCCTGGTGTAAAACGTGTGGCATAACCAGGGTCGCAAACACATTCTATATTTGCTCTGGTAAAGTATTTGACCGTGCAAGTTGAATCTCGAATGGCAAGCGAGTGAGACCATGGGCAACCTATTATTGAGCACAGTTTCAGTTCTAGATTCTGTCTTATAAGTTCATTTATCAGGTGTGAACACCAGCAGCATCGTCATCGAAAACTGCCACTTTCCAACATGATATAATTTTAAGAGGAATTTGATATGAATATCACTTGCGTACATAAAAGAGCGATCTCTCGGCATGAAAAAGGGGTGCATAGGCTGTAGTAGCCCAAATAAATTTAAGGGTCTTCAGCTGGTAACTACTCAGAACATGTTTCGCAGCCTTTACCATTTGTGCCACGGCCAAGTTCTCAGTGAGGTGTGGCAAGGGTTTCAACAGTGAGACCGTAGACTAAAAACGCTTTCCCAAGTCGTTTAAATGTGCCAAATGATTATGTATAGTCTCAGCGCTAAATACGTTGCACTCGTCAGCAAAAACGTAGTCTATCTCTGCATTCTCCTCAGGATTGGAAAGCAAAACGATGGTAAATAAGCTAGCATCTCTATATCTTTTTTTACAAATTCGTGTCAGATAGTACAGTAATGTAACTGAATTAACTTGATTTTTAATGAAAAAGGTGGAGCGTGGAGAAAAGTAGAGAGGTGCTGTGGAACACATGAACAGTGGGCCACCTTTCAGCTTTCAATGGGAGGAAAGCACGACAGGTTACCTGCATGAATAGTGCAGGGAAATGAAGTACTGCAATTTGTGTTTTACCACCGGCACATATGTATCAAGATGCTTTATATTTGCATTTTTTTTTCAGTTGTGTGCTGGTGTTTATTGCGCTTCTGGTGGCTCTTGCCACCGTATATGACGTCATCATTTGTCAAATTGCAAACCACAAGCTTTGCGTGAGTATCATGGGGGGCCAGGCACCAGACAGCTACACGAGTCTTCCAACAGATCCAGAGCGCGAAGAAAACAAAACTGATTCGGAGAAAAAAAGTAACTACACACCTAACTTACAACTTCAACCATTTCACACTGAACCGAGCAAAACCAGCTGGCGGTCAAAAGTCAGCATTAATGTTTTCGACTAATCGCAACCGTGATGAAAAGCAGGTTGAATTAACATTGTTGATGAGACCTATCAAGACAACACTACCGAGGTTAACTCAATCTAAATTCAAATTCATTTGCTCCATAAATATATTGAGTGCATATTTCCAATTCTGCCTTAAGTCAATGTTTAACGACATGTCTATTCCTCTGCAATCCTATAAATGTCCACTTCTCGTGGGACAATGTTTATAGGGTGCAATATACGATATATCTTATAATTTGTGTACAATGTTATTTATGAAATTCGAAGTACGTACCGTCTTCTTACTATCGGCAGAAGGTTTTCCTCGGCTTCAAACTTTTTTTTTCATTTTATCGAATCATGCATTGCATATTCGGTTATAAAATATTTTGTTCTAAAATTTGAAAATATTTTCCGTGGATAATCATTAGTTTTAAATGGAGCACATGCATATGAAAATGTAAAACACAAAAACCCATATTATTAATATCGATGGACTTTCGGCGTACACTGAATTTAACAAACGAAAGTTTATTTTTCGCTTAAGTTTGCTTATGCATCCAACAGATATTTTCTCATGCAATATGAAAAGTTTTAACTTATTTACTCTTTGCAGTACCTGACGATATTTACGGTGGGAAGGTATGGAGACTGGCAGAAGGAGTTATTTTGGCCTTTTCAGCCTACAGCAATGGAAGAAAAATTCTTCACATCCAGAGGGAATCTCCGCTTGAATGCATCTATGGAGTACGCAGCTTAGCAATATCTTATGTAATGCTGGCTCATTTTGTGTTATTTCAGATGCTTCATGTAGGTAAGTGATAGGAATGGTCCATCAATAATGTCAGATATGGAAAATGTCACTTTTGTGGCATTACGTGATAGGTTACAAAATGTTGTAACAGCCAGCATCACCCACTGTAGTGCATGAAGACAACAATTTTTGAATTAGGGATTAATAGTTATTTGACAGGGTTTTACAGATGTAATGATTGTCGAATATTCTATGAACCATTGTTTCTGAGTCTCCTGGCATGAGTTGCAAAACTGCAGTCCGCTTTCCCATACAACCAGCTATTCTTATTATTTTTACTCCAGATGTGTCAACATTTCAGAAGATGGTATGTCCACGTTCAAAGGTTTGGAAATAAAGCCCCAGAATTGCCATATTTTGTCCCCACATTATATATCAGAGCAGAACTTTGGGTCAAATGGTTTGAAAAAAAACGTATAAAAATATAATTTTATACTGGCGATAACTGATGGCAGAAACCATATAGGTTTCTGTCGCAGGATGGATTCCTGGAAGGTAGATAGGTAGAAGTAATTTACAGATTTATGTAATGTGCCCTGTGGTCTAAGCAATACACCAAGGTCAAAAGGGTATCATGAACATCTAGGCCACTCAACTGATCATCTTCATCTGGACTGTCAGATTTCTTCCTGTTACTGACCTGTGACCTTTGGTCAAGTTCAATCATACACCATCCAACAGGCTTTTAGCGGGCCACCATGTGTAATATGCACCTGCCTATAAAGGACATCTGAGATACAAATCACGTGTGTCTGTTATATGCTGATGTCCTTCTTGTATGGGGTTAATCAATACACGCAATAGAAAAATGAAATGAAATTCCTAAAGATCATGGCCAAAACAAACAGAACCATCGTTTATCTAATGTGGCAGCTGTAAAGCATAAGTAATGCCATGGATAGTGAATGCTCAGTCGTTTCTACTTCAGAATGTTGTGCACATGTGATCAGCAAAACAAATGTTGAGAGGATTAATAGCGCTTATCCCTTTGTTTAAATGTCGTGCACCCGGTTTGGCTGCTGACTTGTTTTCTAGCTTTTAACTTTACGAAGTAAAACTTGCGGCTCGGAGAGTTAATTCAATGTCAACCATACCACAAAAGAAGACTATCACCTTGTGAATTGGAAAGACACTTGGTGTGACAGGGATGTATATATGTGGATGAACGCCTTTTATTACTTTCTTCGTTACTCCATCATATATGCACCATGCTTACCAGAAATGGTGAAGTCTTGAGCGCAATAGACTACATTACATTATAATATGCCATCTTATGCTGATGCATTAAACTAAAATGCAACACAATTAACTTTGTTTATTAATTATATATAATGCAACATTACCATGTGCCCTGAACCCGCGAGTTATAGACATAGCCTTGAGGTCATGATATCCAACGGAATCATAGAATCCACACAATTACTAGATGGGGAGTATTATAGTCCATAATTTAACCCTAATAATTACCCACTATGCAGCACGTTTCGCATAGTAGGCCTACACAGGTCTACCAGCCACCTTGCCGATCCCCGAGTAAAGTGGCACTTTATTGCAATCACTAGGCATAGTACCAAATTACCGCTCTGAATTTTAATAGTTTCTCAGTCAATGCAAGCAAAGAGTTACATTGATTCTACTGACCTTACAGCATTACACACACACACACACACACACACAAAACTGGTGGACCATGAATATACACTGTATTAACTTCAACATCACATTTGGAATCGATTAAGAATGCCAAATAGTGGAAGTGGTAGGACAACTTGAAGTTTGCAATTCTGTCAACAGTTGGCGCTGCTTGTATGTAAACGCAGCATTCCGCCCTCCCTCGAAACATTTCGACACTCCAAACTGTTTGTTTCAAATTTACAGCATAAAAACACAAAATTATAGTTTCCTTTGGATAGATAAATGTTATCCATCCTCATCCTCCTAAAACAAAAGAAGTCATTATAAATTGCTAGAGGGAGCGGTGGTTAATGCTGATACCCATACTGGTCAAATATTGAAATGCAACCATCTGATTGGCTGTTGCCCGCTGCCCATGATAGAATAGCATACAAACCCTACAGAAAAGGTGAAAGTCTCTTGTAAGTTGAAGTATCCATGCAAAACCAATCATGAGAAAAAGATATGTCTATATGTTTCATAATGGAGGAGGGGCAAAAGAAAATGGTTGCAGATTCACATAGAAATTATTATCGACCAAAGTAAGTTATATTATTTTCGAACAATACATTTCCTTTGGAGCACCCAAGCTGCAATAGAGAGATCTTCTGGTTTCCTTAACTAAAGACAGAATTCAAGGTCAGGATGGTTTCATCAGCCTTGGGATCATGATCATTCCAAAGTGAGGTTAGTTTCACCTGCTGCAGTATTATGATCCTTTCAAGGTGAAGGTGGTGTCATTAGCCACAGTGTCATGATCATTCTAAGGGGAGGGTGGCGTCAACTACCACTGTATCATGACCATTCCAAAGTTGAAGCTCGTGTCAGCTGCCATGATATCATGATCATTCCAAAGGTGAGGGTGGTGTCAACTGCCACAGTATCATGACCATTCCAAAGTTAAGGCTCGTGTCAGCCGCCATGATATCATGACCATTCCAAAGTTAAGGCTCGTGTCAGCCGCCATGATATCATGACCATTCCAAAGTTAAGGCTCGTGTCAGCCGCCATGATATCATGACCATTCCAAAGTTAAGGCTCGTGTCAGCCGCCATGATATCATGACCATTCCAAAGTTAAGGCTCGTGTCAGCCGCCATGATATCATGACCATTCCAAAGTTGAGGCTCGTGTCAGCTGCCATGATATCATGACCATTCCAAAGTTAAGGCTCGTGTCAGCTGCCATGATATCATGACCATTCCAAAGTTAAGGCTCGTGTCAGCCGCCATGATATCATGACCATTCCAAAGTTAAGGCTCGTGTCAGCTGCCATGATATCATGATCATTCCAAAGGTGAGGGTGGTGTCAATTATCAGGATATCATGATCATTACAACGGTAATGCTCAGTTGTGTGCAGATAAATTTTATTACACCTTAGTCCATGGTGTCTTGTTTTTTAACTAGTCCCTGTGCATAAGCAAAGAGGGAAGGTCAGGCAAGAATTATCAAGGGCACACACAGGCTATATGGTGCACTGCTGATCGATGTTTGGTGAAGTGAACCTAAAATAGCGTAAAGCAGAGTCTTCAACAATGCAGAGCTAGCTCCACGGCCACTGATTGACCGACGGTAAAAGAAACCTGGCTATGCTTCTACCTTGTCCTTGCTCGCCAGAACAGACTCCAACCCAGCCTACATTAAATAAACAACCAGCCACACAAGGTACATGGACTAGCTATCTGTAGGAATTGGTCCTGGACACTTAAAGTGAAACTCCCTTTAGGAATTTGCTTTACCTGCTTTTTTTCCTGACCAGTAAAAGACCAACTGTGGTCTGGCTCAGAACCTCTTTTGTTGTTTGGCAGGATTTAGTATATGTAATTCAGGAAATTATGCAGAACATAATATCAGAACCGTGGTCATTTGTTCATATATAAAAGCAATTGCTTTGTGTTGTCTACTTTCAAGTCTTTCACACCAATGGCTTTCAATAATTAGCCGACCCAACTATTAGCTTTACAGGATACATCAATCACATGTGAAGGGTATCCAGAGGAGACCATGCTATCCATTTTATGCTATTGGTTGATTGACGGGGGATCACTCCCAGTTAAATCCAGGATCTACTAAAAATGAAAGGTTCTTGCCTGCTTCAGGAAGGACAATGGACAGAAAGGCCTTCACAGGTCTAACTAATAATACAAAGCATAAACTACTCCATTTAGGATAGTTACAGGCGAGACATGCTCTTTTGCAGCTAGATATTGAATGAAACGGGTCATTTTTTCACATGAAAAAAGCTTATAGCGTCTTTGCTGCAAATGTTTACAGGGGCTTTGACACAATTTTAAACCTAACTAATTACTCTTGTTTGTTGAGAGGACCAGTTTAAACCGCCAGTTCCTTTTCATGGGTGATTGCCTCTCTCACGTCAGGAGTGAAATATGCTTCTTCACAGTGGTGTGGGGAAATGGATGCTGTTGTTTTGGTAACTCTCGAATCTCTTCATTGTAATTGTTAGGTTGTAATTTATGAATATGGGTCATGGTTTTCTGAAGTATTTGACATATTCTTCATTGGTTATGTTGTGCTGTGGGTTGTGTTCTCCAACTCATAGTTATAATGGAGGGGGAGTGTGTTTATAATATTCCAATTTCATAAAATCACAAAAACGACGTGGGCCTACTTTCTTCTTTATCTGTACACTTAGCTGACTGACAATTTAGAACCAAAAGGTGACAGACTTACCATGTGTATTTTTATCTTTGGAACAAATGACGAAATTTGGCTTTTAAGCGGCTAGGCCTAAATATTTTGGAAAAACTTAAATCTTTGATTAATGAAGTATATTTCAAAGCTTGAGAGGAAAAGTGTAAACCAACAGTTACCTGGCTAATCTTCAATTTGTAAATATGATTGGAAATGAATATCGCCTGGTGTGTTGCCCTTCTGGCTTGACTTTTTTTTTCAACCCTCACATAGCTGATATGTCCTTTAATGTGCTGCACCCATAAAAGTGATTTTTATTGATTACAGACACAATGGCGGATGTACTACATACAGTAGGATCATTCTGGTTTCAAATCATAATACATGGTTCGTTCTCGGTGGACACATTCTTTGTGCTTAGGTGAGATACCAAGTATGAAGATATCAACTAAAATCAAGATGTCAAAACACTAAGTAATTAGAGAACATCTCATTTGTCGTGTCCGTTTACTGTAAAATGTGTGGATATAATAATGGTATAGATGAACGAGTAGAGCTGCTGGAGTGGCGAAGGACAAAGGCAACAGTATAGGTGAGAGAAAAGGGCAGTGGTAGAACTGCATGAGCAACTAGAGTTTATACCATGCTCTATTTGGTATTCTTGCCTGTATGGATCTCCCGAGAGCCTGAATCCTCCTGGGACCTGTTGTGTTTTATAAACATTCACTTCTCCATGGAATACAGATTGGGTGTGGAAACCATGAAAAGGCTGCCACTTTGCCTGCGTAATTTTCATGGTGTGACTGCAAGTGACAAATCTCCTGTTAGTTAGTGCCTCGTAGTGCAGCATATTGTCAGCCAGATGTCCAGCTGCCTCTCCCCTCCAGTAGCCATTGCTGTGTGTGAAGGCCAGTGTGGTTGGTTGTCGGTATAACAATAAAGGAGCATTCTCATTGGCTAACGAATAAATGGGGAGTAAACTAACTGTCAATGCTATTTCAATTATGCGGCTGTATCTCCCCTTTGGAAATACTGAATGTTGCCAGGCTAACATTTCTCAAGCATTCTGAATAGACTGTTCCAGTGCGCTCCCTCATTTTGAAGTGATCATGTCCCTCTAAACACACGTTTTGCTGCAGGACTGAAAATGCTGCATAAAGGCAATTTTACTACTATATTTCGGTTATGGGGCTGTATATGTGAGTGGGAAGTGGGGCAGGTAATTGAGTAAGGGATAAGTAAAAGTCACGGAGTAAGGCAGTAATATGCATACTGACGAGGAGTTGGTATGGGTGAAGGTGTAAGACAGCGGTAAGGGTGACTGAGCAGGGAGTGGTTTGGATAACGGAATTAGGCACAATTGAGGGCCTATGATTGTTTGATCAGAAACTCAAAGGACACGAATCTCTTCACACAAAAAATGTTGCCAAACAGTTTAATAACTCAGTAACACAATTTAATTCCGAGTTTGTTATGACGTATTTTTGTTAAACTATGCAGAATCGGTTGCTTGATGCTAGTAATCTTGTCCACATGCATATGGAGTAATCAGTCGAATTAGCGGTGTGAAAAACATCAGGAACATATATTTTGATGGATTATTTTTCTAGAATCGCCCATCCAGGTAGAAAGCAAAATTAAAGCTAAAAATTTATTTGCGTTTTTTCTTTCTCTTTATTCTGTTGCTCTGAAAATCTCAGGGAAGTAAATTTCTTGAGAAAATGTGTGCCGATACGATATATGGTAGGTGAAAAGTAATATATTAATTAACTACCTGCTAATCATCACTTGACTTTACAAATTAACCTCTTAATGGATGTAAAATGAGCATCTTTACATGAGGCTCACAGACCTGAGATTTTACATGACATGGAGGACATTTAAGGACTAATATTCAGCTTGAACCTGACAAAGCAATGCCAAAGTAATAACTGTTGAGCTTAGTTTGAAGTTTCATACATTTTGCGTTATGAGCATAAAACAGAGCGTCTAAATTACTTTACCGTTTTCCAGTTTTGTATGCAGGTCGAAAACTCTGGAATTTAATGTCACATCAAGGGCAAGCTTCATTTGATATTCAGTGTTATCAAAATGGGTCAAATATTTGAAACTCTGAGACACGCAATTTATATATGGCCACCCCTTAGACTCTGCGACCTATTTGGTCTATCACATTTGCAAATAAATAACTAGCTGAATATTTGTGTGAAGTCAAGAAGGTCCCTTGTGCCGATTGTTCAGTGAACAATGCAGGCTAGTCACAGATATATTATGTGGTAAATTGCTAGTCATTTTCATGCAATAAGCTTCTTAATTCACTCCCACAGTGCTGTAAAGCTTATATATTACACGTTATTAATTCAGTTTATGTCTTTGGCACAATGTAACCAAACAGCGTGTTTAAACACCAATTATATAGGCTATCATCGTATAATTACAACAATAATTTATCATATCTTTCTGTTCTTTACATTCTGACCTCACGAGGCTTGGCCTTAGAGATACGATTTAAATTTCGTATTTACATAATTTTTCAACATTTTCCAACATTTATGGTGACCTGTTTGGCTTTATTATCCCAGTGATGTTTCAAAGTTTCACCTTACAGTAATTCCAACATTTTCAGAAAATATATGTCAAATTGTGTGCTCCCCTATTATGGTTCTCAGACCTTTTGTTTTTACAGAATTAGAAATGTTGCCCTCAATTGAATACCAGTCCCCTCAAAATCACGAATAAGTTGTGTGAGAATTTTTTTTATTCTTTCTTCAGTTTTTTTGTTGTTTTGTTTTCTTTTGTCTTTTTAATAAAGCGATTAGGTAAATTCTTAGTGTTTTGCCTTTCAAAAATTGAGAAGCTTTGGCATTTAACATATTCATAGCTTTTTGGGGTTGCACAGTAAACATTATAAGTGATCGGCGTATACCGTTTTTGATTTTTTTCTTATAAGCGTGCAATTTTTTTGGGAAAAAAATATCTTATTTTATTCCTGAAACTTCGGTTAAAACTAAATCAACTGTAAGTTTGTAACTGATTGAATGCTAATACACACCTATTGTTCCAGCTTCAAAGACGTTATAAGTATACCAGGTCACTTGAAATTTATTTTTAATTGAATTTAAGTGGCACGCTGGTCACATACCACACACTAAAGGTGCTTCAGGACAAAGGACTCTTCATCAACTGGCCTGCATTTTATTTATACAGATACTTGAGGTATGTCGACTATGTCAGAATACTTATTTCTGTGTTAACATGGGTAGGCTGTTGCATTCAGGTCAGGGGTAAATAAATTCAAAACGACACAAAAGAATTTTTTTTATATTCGATCAATTATTTTTTTCCAAACGTTGAAATACAAAAAGCGTCAAGAAATGTACAGCAAAACTTTAAAGTTCAAATTTGAAAACAAAAGTCAATATAAGAATTGAAAAACCCTAATCTGGCTAGGTCCAACTGTTTTAATGTTTATTCGGGTTTGCAGTTAACACACATCTATTTACATTCAGTCCAAAGTTTATACATGGGAGAAATCTGATTTTCCATTTGCGTCATTCCCTCATGCACACAAGGTCATCAACTGCAACAACGAATCAAATTGCGCACTGATATATCCGTTGATGCGGCACTACTTTTTTCAACATGACATGACCTCGGAAGCACATAATGGTAAACAACAACATAAACATTACTTTATAACAAAACTTTACTACGTTTACGCGTTAGAACTCCCTGCCCAAATATTATATTACATGAGAACTATATTTTTATGTTAGTGTCTTTGATTACCGTTAGATGTCATCATTTGTTACTGTTATTCCGTCTAACCTGTGTAGTCCCACTACAAGGAAGTTGTGTTGTGAGTGAATTTAGTAAGATTTTGCTAGTTTTTTTTGGCAGATTTTAAACTGATATTTATTCAGATGAATGTAAATATAGGTATTGAACACCCACATTTGATTCACATGGACAAAATGACGAACCAGACTGTTGAGGCCATTTCGCGTGAGCCGCTTACGCCTTAAATGGCCTCAACAGTCCCTACAGTAATTTCCCCCATGTGCCTGGGAATGCGGGAGTTCAATTCTCTCTCTCTCTCTCTCTCTCTCTCTCTCTCTCTCTCTCTCTCCATCATCTTGATCGTGTCTTTCAGAATAACGGTCCCATATGCGCTGATGATAATGTTTTATTTGACTGGGCTGCCACGATACTTCACTCAAGGCGTCTTCTTCTGGTATGCGGCAGATAAGCGATCCTGCAGTTCATGGTGGCACAACTTGCTTTATATTAATAATATTGTCGATTATGACAAAGATGTAAGTCTTACCCTATGCTCATTTTACGTACGCATGTAAAAAAGCTCTCAGATTATTTAGAATATAGAAAATTATGTGTCAATTTATCTGAATATATGGTCGACTCCTTTATGTTGAATATCACCATACAGATTAAGTTTATTTCCATGTGTTGTCTATAATACGCAAACAATGCATTTATTTTGATACCACAACATTACATAACAACTGACAAGATAATAAAACAATCCAAACACATGCGGAGAAGGGCCCACGAAATCCACGAAATTATAAGAAATAAAAAAAAACATTACCTTGCTTACCGGAGGATGAAATGTCTCTCGCTAGTATTGACACTAAACCTCTATGACGCCCCAGAAGCGCAAGTAGTGAATCAGTCCACATGGTTTCCATTAGGTTTGCGGTATCTATAAATACAGCTTAGTGATGCATTTTAACAATTTCTGGTAAAAATACACCTTTACATTTGTCTTTACATCCATCAATTTTGTACAGAAGTTTTGGTTTTATTTATTGATTTGAAAATTTTATAACTGGGGATAGTCTGTGCAGCACCGATATGTGGCTGCTTTGAAATGTTGAATGACCAAATTTAGAGAGGAAAATAATTCTTTTGGCTCTGATATATTCTTGTGGGTGGATGTAAGTGCGTTTTTCATCGCACTGGCTGCGTTTATGACCCAGAGGGTGCTCTGATATTGTTGCATTTACTGATTCTGATTCTGATTTAGATACGACCTGAACAATTGTCCTGTACCAATGTTGACATTAATAGATTTAATTAGATAGTGACTTTAATGTGTACTGGTTCAGAAACTTGATTTGATTCGATCAAGATACAGCACCTGGATCACAACTTAAACAATGTTTTTTTTCGGTTTCTTTTAACAGTGTATTGGCTGGGGATGGTATCTCGCCAACGATATGCAATTTTTCTGGGTGACACCATTGATTTTGATACCACTTTATAGGTACTTGTTACCTTTATTCACACTTTGTATACAATATACATACATCTTACCTCTAAGCTACGAGTAAAAACTACTAGTCCACAAATCGTGACAGGCTTCAAATGTGATATTTGATGATAATGCTCAAGTCTTGCGTTGTTCACCACAAATTATTGCTGCAGTTTACAATGGGACACTTTCATGTATAACTTAATGATGATATCGCAGTTACATTGTAGCTATGACTCTAACTGTATGCCTCTAGCACAAGGCAGCCATCATGCCAAGGATCTGCTGCATGCAGTCCATAAAGGCATTGCTGCCAGGTGTTTATTTTTCACTGACAAAAAATGACGACAGGCGGTTCCTGGCACACCCACGTTACCATACAGAACAGAGAGTACAACTAAACACAAATCCACATTTCGTATTTTCAAGTGACATTGGCATTGGCCTCCAAAGGGGATAAATTAAATGCATGCAAAATGTCTTTGACGGGTGTCTCTCAGAGGGTATTACCGTAGTTCTATTCCGGCGGACAAAATTTTACAAAATACAGAAAATATGCTTTTCTATGCCAGTCCTCAGTGCACAGACAGCTTAAGGCCTCCGAAACTATTAAGCACATAAATTAGTATGTGTGTTGGAAAATTAGATGCAATTATCCACTTCCATAGACTAAGTGCATACAAGAATGAACTGAAAAGAAAGAAAAACGTATATTTAAAGTCTAATGAAATTTAGACTGGGTTCTGTTCAGGGGATTGAAATATACAGTCCTCAGTGCTGTCAGAAGCTTCAGAATAAATCAAAGCATCCTATGGTTCCGCTTGTGCATACGCAAACAGTTAAAGGCTGGAACACGTGGTCACGGACGAACTTCAGGTCATAATATATACGGAAAGGGCAATATTTTCCGATGTACATAATGATGCTCTAGGGATAACACAAGTTAGGATATATTGTGAGTGTGTGATACAGTTCTGTACAATATATAGGCATGCATTTTTTTTTTTTTTGACTTTCGGTGTATCGTAACCACATGGTCTTACACACCAAAAGCTGCTCAGAGAAATAGTTGATATTGTGCAAAACTACGTACCAAGCCACAAAATAATGGTAAGAATTTGTGGTCTAAATGGAACGCTGCATTTTGGACGCGTAGTTGCTATGATACTGTCTGGCACACTCAAGTCAAGCTCACCGGTACAACCACAAACTTACGAGGCAAGGAAGAACTTTGAAGTAGGCCTATATATAACATGTATAACCATAATGAACCAGGATTTTTATGCCGACTATGAATAGGGTCAGGTTTCAAACATTTCATGATCAATAGTAACCTGTCTTAATTGGATATTCCCCTAGAGCTTTTCCATTTCATTCAGTCTTGCAACTTTACTTCCAGATGGCCCTACATTGGTGTATCCATGGTTGTGTCACTAATGGCGGGCTCAGCTACGTGGTGTGCTGTTGTCACATACCAAAACGGTTTCAGTCCTGGGTTGTTATCGCTGTTAACAACAATTTCGCAGTAGGTTCTTTGTCTTTCCATCCACTGAACCTCTTATACATATTGTGGGCATTATCGCACATGACCGTATATGTAATGGTAATAACCGTGTGCTGAACAGTAAGTAAAAGTGTGTCTACATTGTACGTGTCTATTTCTGTTCAATAGCTTTTGGAAAAAATATTAAAGATTACATAATGTGCTTGCCCTAGTGGGATCTAAAAAATATGGCCATGGCTGAAGAGCACACAGGGAAATTGGTTATGGTTGTTATAAGATGTCAGTGCTGAGGTAAGAAAATTGTTGGCAGTCTCAAACATTGCTTTATCCATTCTTACTCTAAATGGGATACATCCGCTGCTGATTTTTCTATCTTTCAATATTGATATAACCTAGGCATAAGTGCACATTGTGCCCAAATAATAAACACATAATTAAAGCTCTTTAGTCATAACATGCATACATCATGTGCGACTAAAACAATGTTTTTAACATTAACATTTTTAACATATTATTTTTTTCAGGATCGAATATGGTCACTACTTCTATTTGTCACCCTTCGCGCGGTGTGGTCCGTATTTAGTTGGTATTATTCTGGGGTTCTTGCTTTTCAAGACAAAGTGTGAAATAAAGTTGCACTGGGTAAGTAAAAAACACCTCACCACAAGAGGTCAATACCAACCCCATTATGCGAGGCTTAGTGAAAGCGTCTCAAAAGACAGGTTTCAAGGTAGTGTATTCATATATCAAGTATCCTTGATAACTTTATGATGGATTTTATATTTTTCATCATCTTTTATTTTGTTTCTCGAAAATCGGTTTCTTTTTGATGTCGTGTATGTACATGTATCTCCTAATTCCACTTCTAGCTTTTTGGGAGAGGATACAAGAAGAATATTGACCAAAATGCAGTTACTCATAGCCGTGAACCTTTGTTCATTAACCCCATCAACTCTCTCAGTCAACTGTAAAGTTATCACCGCATATCTAAGAGAAAGCCGGCACCACTAACAATTCTGCAACATCAACAAAATCTTTTTTTCTAAATAGATATATCAAAGTACTAGGGTTTTGGCACAATTGTGAACACTGTGCGTCAGCGTTTAGTAACCTTCCAGATTATGTCAAGGAAAACCTTTTTTTTCCAGTTGTCGAACTCCAGGTTGGAGGTGCTTTTAAATGCTGCACTACAAGCTACACCATTAGGGATTATTATTATTATTATTATTATTATTATTATTATTATTATTATTATTATTATTATTATTATTATTATTATTATTATTATTATTATTTTTGTTGTTGTTGTTGTTGTTGTTGTTCTAAATGCCTCTAGCTGTGCCCATGCAACAAACTAAACTCACATCAAATGAGGTAATGTGTAAAAGGGGAAAGAACATCCATCTTAAACATGTTTCAGCAAAAGTCCAAGTTACTAAATGCCTAATAAAATATATGTGTGGATCCAGTAACCCCACCGACCCTGCTGAAAAGGCCCGACCCTAAATAAACTTTATGACACACACAAAAAAGTTTCAACTGGCCTCTCGCTAATAAAATTGATCAACCCTGAAAGATTTCATCGAGGATGTGGCCGCCATGTGTTGTTATTTTGCAGTAAAGTCAACTCAAACACAGCATTTTATTTCTACTTGTCTGGGGGTTAACTTGGGCAGGGGAAACAGCATAGCGGTATAGGCATGGTTGATCGGTGATCGTTCTCCTAATAATTCTCTAGTTTCCAGGTGTCCGAGTTACCAAGGCAAACGGTCGGTAAAGTATTTGTAAAACATGACGTATTATCTTAACTTCAATATGGCCGCTCAATTGTGACTGAAACATTTACCATCGTTTATTACAAATCCAAATATGACATGATACTTTGGCTAATCATACACGTATTGGTGAGTGCCATTTTGAACATGGCGCAATGCATTGTGGGACAGTCGCACAAAAGTACATTTGATTTGGATATCAAAGTGGTGAGTGCCATTTTGAACATGGTGCAACGTTTTGTTGGACAATCGCACAAAAGTACATTGGATTTGGATATAAAGGTTAATCGTTGCCAAGTGTTTTCAGCACAGTTTGCAATGTGCATGGATGAAAACAAGGTGAATTGAACATAACCAAATGAACCCAAGTTTGCATGCGATCGTATTTGATGTCAAAATGATTGGCACGTGGTTCTACACTGTTTGTAGACGATCGTTGTTTATTCATGGTCCGTTTTGCGAATATTTTACTGGGTAAGATTGGCAGATAGCAAGAGGCCCAATAAATAAAATACCGTATAAAACAGCATGTATCATATCATTATTGATGCTCTGAAATATTTGCAACATATTTACTTTTGGTTTCAAATATTGTAACCCCCTCTCCCCTCCAAGAAAAGTAACTGTCTTGCAATTTGTCGAATAAATAAAATGTACAGTATTTAATGGGACTTTTCCAGTATGAGCAACACCTAAAATGTAAATAAAATGCGTTGAAGTTACCAGCTTTGGGCGGCAGTGGCCCCCAGAATAGGAATATTGTATCTGACACTGAAGTAGCCCATACACTTAGTTTGACTATGAATTAAGTACCAGCACTGGGCAGAGCTAGGTGCCAAGCATGCCTGGAGCTCTGTAGAGAAGGGTGCCCCGATAGTGGCTACAGGTCCGAAACTACTGGCGGGTATTTATATAATTGGTTATTAATATTATTATTATCGTCGTCGTCATCATTATCATCATCATCATCATCATCATCATCATCATCATCATCATCATCATTTTTATTTATTATTATTATTATTATTATTATTATTATTATTGTCATCATCATCATCATCATCATTATTATTATTATTATTATTATTATTATTATTATTATTATTATTGTTGTTGTTGTTGTTGTTGTTGTTGTTGATAATATACGTTTTAATCAAATCAATAGTCGATACATAGACTTAGTTTGCTTTCCCAGCACTGAGGTATCAATCACAAATAACACATGTGTTATTCAAGTGCCGTTGACTTTGATTCTGATTCTTGTTCTTAACGACAGCCAAACCTGTTTAGTTTCTACCAAATTTCTCCACTATATAGGATGTCAGGTGTATCTGATATATTTCTATATAGATGACAACAGTGCACACCCTGTGGCATAGTTTTTTCCTAGAGTCCCGTGATCTGCCTTCCAGCCTCTTTGTGTACAGACGGATGCAAAAGAGTTAATGAGCATGGGATTTTATATTCGGTAACAGTAAACAATATTACAATATTATACAATATTATACAATATTACAATATTGTGAAATTTTACAATATGGTTTACAATATACATTGCCATATGTACCTACAATTATTATATGATGTTTGTAGGCATGGCAAACCTTGGGCTGGACTCTTTCCACTGCTGCGGGGATATTTGTATTTTGGAGTACTCGCTACATTTCTGCAGGAGGGGATCCAAACACTGCATTTAGTATTGTATACAATACCGTTGCCAGACCCTTATACGGAGCTTGTGTAGCGTGGGTAATATTCTCCTGTATCACTGGAAATGCGCGTAAGTACGTTACTCCGATAGAGTATCTGTGTATAAAGGAAAGTCCTCATTAAATATATTCAGTTTAAATACACAAAGTATATACAACAATTCGACAAAAATATCGAAATTCAGCCAAATTAAAAAACTTAAAAAATGCCAAGTCTGGCCACAGGTATTTTATTATGAAGACCGCCAGATCTAGTGTCAACATATATCACAATCAGTCTACCTTTCCTAAACTTATTGAAGTAATGGCCCTGAGACCTTGGCTGCGTAATTTGTTCGTCTTGACATTACAAGGTATACCCTTCATTGTCTAGAGAAAACTCCTTTGTTGAGGTATACCTGCGTAATTGTATAATTTTAACAGCTACCCTGTAGAAAGTTTTACGAATTTATAGGTGAAAAGGTCAAAAATAAATATGTATATTTCATTGAAAAGGGAACCCATAACTGTCTGTTTATTTTACTTTATTTATTTATCTTATTTATTTTTTATTTGGAAACATTAAATATATTTACTCCAGAAAGGGTCCTGTCACAGCTATTTTGCTGAGTTTATATTTTACATTGTACGGATGTATATGTGGCTATGATTTACGTTCCAGTTTTTGGAAGTTGTTTTATTTAAAACACAGTCAAGTGCGCTTAAAAAAATATTTTGCATACGATGTGGCTGTAAGATATGGTTATATTTCTAGAAAAAAGAAACAATTATGGCAATTATACACTCAAGTATTTCTTCCGTCCAGGAATACAACACTAAACTCTTATTACATTATGTTTTTGTTAGAATGCTGCCAAAAATATATTATTACTTTAGCTCGCCAAATTATTTTAAAATTTTAAAATTCGAGTGCTTGGGATAATACTTATGAGCATAGTTTTCAACTAAATGAAGCTTGGTACCTTTGTACCTGTAATGATATTCTTCCCCGAATTCAGTCAGAGTTTTGGTATTAATACCATGCATTGGCCAATGCTCAAGAGTGTCCACCGTTCTGCGTCTCCTCTTCAGTTACGTGGATTGAGATATTGCTATGTTTTAGCTGCCTTTGGAAAACTAGGATTTTGTCAATACCTGTCAGCTCAAGTTCATTGAGGTCGAACTAAGACACGTATGGAAAACCTTTGACCATGGATATCAAATCTAATATGCTATGATCTAGAAAAATCTGAACACTTTTGTTACAGCAATTATAAACTGGATTTTAACTTGGCGTGAGTTTCAACGCATTTCTAGAGTGAGTTTTGTCGTCTATTTGATGCATCCAATTTTGTATCACGTGATCTCTGAAACCTACACCAGACATCTCTCATGGACTTTTGACAGCTTGGTATGAGGGTTTCTTCTTTTATTTATTATTATTTACTTTATTGTAGGTACCGTCCACGTTCCCGCACAATTACATAATTTACCTTTTCAAAGATTAAATAACACCCTCAATGACTTCAGAGGATATACTAAACAGCAAAAGAGTAGCCAATTGAGAATGTTGTTTTTTAGAGAAAACACCTTTTAAAATTTAAATTTACGATACCCTTGTAACTGTTTTCCTTGAAACCGAACCCAATATCCCTTGCTAATAAAATATAACTAGGCTGGCTGTTACTTAGCTCAAGGCGACTATTTAAATTGTTTCCTTCTGGCACTACAAAGGCATTTGTGTTGCCCATGTAACCAAAGGCTAACACATGTGATTTTGAAAGTTAGCCGCACTTCACCGAGCCTGATATCACGAGAAACCTTGAGAATTAAAGGTTCAAATAAGGAGCATCCGACGCTTCTGTTTTTTCGCAGCGATTGTCATAAATAGTTAGCCTTGGCTTATTTACAAAGTCGAGCAGGCAACGGTGAAAATGGCCATACATGGTAGGCAAGAGCCATGTTATGCATGGTCACAATTTGTTATTTAAATGACATTGGGTTTATGTCAAAGTCATTTATATTACATTAAGCATATCGGGGTCAAGGGATGCCTCTGCATTGCAAATGTAGATATGTTGCCAGGCGGAAGCACCCGACTATATGTATGTATGTATGTATTTATGTATGTATTTTGGATGGATGGATGGATGGATGGATGTTCTCTAGCAAACCAACTGAGTTGAAACTCTTGGATTTTAAATTGTTTTAAAGCTGTTACAAACACTTGACAAAAGCATTCTTTGTTTTATCACGTTGCATTATCTAGAGTCTAAGGTAATAGGAACGGAAGAAACATTTCTGCCAAAAGGGAAAAATATCCTGAATATAGGCACTTTTGCCCATTTGGCTACCGTAATATGTGTTCTGCCAGTTACTGCATCTTTCTGACTGTAAACATCATACACAGGTATTGAATTTTATTAATATTAATTTCTATATTTTGCAGCGGTTAACTTTTATCTTGTCCACTGCAATACAAGCGTCATTTCTGAAGCAACACAAACTTAAATGTTTAGCACATAACTTCAGTAAACCAAAGTCCTTTGTGTCAAGCCATATGCACAAATTGCAGTGCAAATTGTTTTCCATGCAAAAAAAAAAATAAATAAATAAAATAAAAATGTGTATTTTGTTGCAGGCGCTCCACGTGTTTTCCTACATCATTTTTTCGTTTATTGCGTCCTTCTTTATCAGTCTATTGATCGAAGCACCTGCCTTGTCACTGCAGAAACTAATATTTGGGAAGTTCAGATGACCAGAAGCCAGTCCATGTATTCAACGAAGTCATGAACATTTTATATGTAAATCTAATTTTATGAAGGTAAATGCTTAATATGCATTTGAGGTCATGTTGTATTGTATGGTGTTATATATATATATATATATATTGATATATGTGTGTGACGGTGAAGCATTAAATTGCCTACGTGGAAAGTATTTATTGTAACATCTCAACCATTAAGCGTTTAGCGTTTACATATTGCACACAGTGTAATTACTCCAAGCAGTTGCAAACTGAATGATTATTATGAAAATCATAAATTCTGCACACGAAGAAACGTGTTCTTTTACGCCGGTCGTGAAAATCACATGTTTATGTCCTGCCGACATGTGTATGAAATTCAGACTTTGCAGCTCTTGTAAAGTATCAGGTGGTGGCGCCATCAGACATTCAGCTGTATGACTGAATTAATAGTTTATAAAGCTTTTGGCCTTTCGTGAGTCATTGCCCATTGCTTTATTTCTTGGCAAATGCAAAATTTGAAGTGGACTGGAGGTCAAAAGTTACGACACAGGTGGGGTATCCCTTGCAGAATCTTCAGGATACATGAAATTCTCTTTTGTGGTTTAAATGATTTGACCTGTCGAAAAGTATCATACCGCAACGTGAGACCGTTTAACTATATTTACAAATTTTTAAAATGCAGCTTATCAGCTTCAATCCAGAGTTTTTACACCAGTGACGTTCTAGTAGTGGTTTTTTTTTCGACAAAGGAATTGTTTTAGCTGTCTATTATTCGTATGGATAAGAAAAAAGTCAACTATCTGAAAACGGTGGTCTTTGCATGCACATTACAGCAGATACAACTAAGACAAGTCTGTATATGCCAAAATTGCTCACATTTTCGCCGATTTAAATATTTTCCCAAGCAAAACTATTCTGGAAAACTCTCCCCCCCCCCCAAAAAAAAAAAAAAAACATAGGAAAAAATTCTTCTTTGACACTTTTTTTGGAAACACTTAAGCCATGAAATATTTATTTGTAATGATCAGCAAGCAGCTTTCCTTGGCGCAACCCGGGAGCAACCTTGGCGCATTGTCGATTGACTCATAGCGCTCAGGGTAGACATACAAGCATGTAAATAGTTTTAAACAGTTGAAGTAAAATCACATTTATATTAACTTTTTTTTCAAAATTGAAAGCCGCGATTAGCATACTGCACTGGGCGAGTGAAACTCCACATCGTTATCCAACTACCTAAACTGCATTGAGTTTACTTTTTTTTTTCGTTATGTTGAGCGACTGAGGATTGCTTATTAAGCAATGTGAGTGTCGCAGCTTGACCTGCATGTAATCTTGTCCGCTGACAAGCCCGGTTGTTGAACACTTCGTTTGGAAAGAAAAATTTGTAGCGAAAAGGCTCCATTTGTTTTTGGAATGCTATACGATCTTCACCTGTTGCATGACAGATAATTTTTTTATCACATTGAAAGGTCCACTGAAAGAAACTATCTTTTGAGGTCAATATCATTAAATTTTGATGACTGATGTTTAAGTTATGCGCAAAAACGTAATTTCAATGTATTGGTCACGAACCAAAGTCACGCACTGTGAACAATATAATTTGCGCAGTACGGGGGGGGGGGGTCATTATATAGTAATTCTACTCAGACGCACTATATTCACAAAAATATTCTCAAGTATGTATACATACAATTTGTATTCGGAACACTTACATTACGCATATATGCACATACACGTAAACGGTAAGCATTCTTGAGTGACATAATGTTCCAATAGTACATTTACATCAAAATAATTATATCAGAAACTTTATATTGCAAACGTTTGAAGAGCAAATTTTCGAAGAATTATTGGACCACTTTCAAAAACTGGACCGCTATCAATTTTATGAAGCGCAGAGCGTAGATCACTCAATGTTTTGTGTTTTTGCTTTATTTTTTGGTTGTGTGGTGTTCTTTTGGGGGTTTTGTTATTATTATTATTATTTTTTTGCTTTGGTGTATTTCGTTTGAACCTTTGTAACTGTTCTTCAAATAATTTGTGGCCAGATGCGTAAATGCTGCATTTAGGGATCGGGAGTAAAGTAACTGGAAATTTTGGCCACAATAAAGTTGCTTTCCATTCATTGTCTCCTTTTGTAGAGAGAATGTATGTTGTCAGTATTTTCGATTCTCTTGGTCCTAATGTACTTATGAATTGATTCGCTTACATGGGTCTCCTCGTATGTATTTCACCTCGTGGTCGGACAATAAACTTGACACATTGACGACATTCTGCATTCAGTCATGCTGCTTTTTTTTGCAATTATGGAAATACCATGGTCATAGAACGTCTGTGGTCGAACCGGCAATCTTCGACACATATTAAATTGGTGAAGGCGGAAATAACATATCCAATTCGCCATATCGGCATTCTTTAAAAAGAAAAGTTCAGCCTTAGGAATATCATTTTCCTTTTGTGTTATCATTTGTTACCCCCGGCAACATACTTAGATGCAATTTCAAGTACTCTTTCCGTTGTTTTTCCTGTCACTTATCGACCCATAATTTAATAAGTCACACGTAGTTGGCCCACCCAAGCTTTCTTGCAGAACATTGTTAAATCGGCAATAAAAGATTTCACAAAATATAGAAACTGAACACCTTGGTATTGTCTTCAAATCGAGTGGTGTACTATTGCTGAACAAAAACTAGCCGACAAGGCTAAGAAATCAAATTACATGGTAAAAAGAGCAATTATATCTGATAGAGATAATGTTATATCGCCTGTGGCTGCATTGGACATATTTGAAGCGTTAAGCAAATCATATCATATGGGTCTGAAATCTGGCCTGTGTCATCATTTAGAAACTCTAAATGTAGCAAGCAATATTCCAATCCCCGCTGTCAAATGTAATCTGGCGGAGTTACGTCGATACCCCTTCCTGATAGAAATTAGAATGAAAGCCATAAAGCCTTGGTTAAGAATCAAGGAGCTTTATGGATATATGTATCGCACGTGGACTTTGGAAGGATATGGTTGATAATTGCAGAACATGTTGGTGGCAAAACAAAATAAGACAAGTGCCCTTTCAAAAGGAACCAGACTTGAGTGGTATAAAAGGGGACAAATCAGTTGGGACAAGTTTGTATACAATTGGTACCGGACAAATACCTAAAATCTTAGATGAGGCGTAGGGAAGGACAACAACTGAACGTTTGTTTGAAAATGCTTTATCCTTCAATGTGCAGATAATGATTGAGGCTAGCTTCATTGAATACATCGTTGGTAGAGATGTCATAAGGCATGGGACACAATTTGAATCTGAACGAGCAGCACAGTTAAAGTCTGCAGGTCAATGTGATTTTGAAGGACGTGTGCGGTTTCGCATGTGTATGTTCTGCGCATTGGCAAACAAACATGGATGGCGCACAATGCTTGTCGTGTTGTGATTGACTGAAATTGCCATTGATCGAAGAATATGCGTGAAAAAACGATGTATATCTATTGGGAATATAAGGAAATATCTATGCGATGGAGCACCAAAATTTGGGAATCGGCCGAAGTGGAAATTTTGGCACTTTATCTTTGACAAAGAAATATGAAACTGTAAGTAGTATCATTGAGTGCGGTAGTCGTAATCCCTCAAACTAAAACAATATCAGACTGCGCATAGTCAGAAAAAAAAAAAAAACGAACACACAGGATGAGATAACGGCCACTTTGCAAAGCGTATCTTTCCTGACCACTTTTGCAGCAGTGTTTGATGCAGCGCCCCAGGCAATTTTACAAATATATATTATTCTAAAAGAAGGTATAACTTTCCATGGGACCAGGCCATTATCAACGCAAACTTCAAAACTTTGGCGTCTCAGATACCGTCAGCACTTGTCTAATGCCAGTCTTGTGACTTTTTGTCATTACAAATGCAAGCACTACGTTCTTCCAAAACTACAGTGATGTTTTAATTGCCACCATGGCACAGGGTATTTTGCCTCAAGCACTTTATAGTATACACCAGCACTCCAGCGCTATGGTTATAGTGAACAGAATAATCCGCATTGGGGGGGGGGGGGGGGTATTATCGTCTTTCTATTCAGACTCTCACTCAATTTACTCGACTTTACACACCGAATATAGAAAATGGCATAATTCATCTACCTGACGCATCCCATGTTCAGTAACATTTGCTTCCAATGATGTATTACTGCGGTGTTTATGGAGTGGACCATTCATTGTATGTTGCAAGACACTTTCAAGTATCTATATTTGCAAACCAGTTCAAATTAATTTTTCTTAGTTTTCCCTTGATGCATAGATTGATTTCCTTCTAAATTTTCCATGTCATTGAAAGAAAACAGTTTTTGCTCTGTGGCGACTTAAACAACCGCAGTCTGAGGGAATGTCTTTGAAAGCTAGATTTCTACTTGTTTAGTCCACCACCATTATCAAGCAAAACAATATTTGTCGCTCGTTGTAGTATTATGGCAACACATTATAGCTTGCAGCGTGCAGAAAACGTTGCAATGGTACTGCTGGCCGGCACGGTAAAACTGTCAACGTTTTTTTGCAATGACTGGCCACAAAAGTGATCTGATAGTTCTATTTACCTTTGCTCTTGTTGGTTTTCTATTGTGCGTATTGTTTTATAATCGTCTAAGATGGTTGGTATGAATACATTCAGACACACTGTGAGGTATTCCGCATGAACAAAAACTTTTTCAAAGACGAGTGAGCAAATACATAAGGAAGAGATTTATTTACAGCAATACTATAATCCGTCTGCCACCATTTATGAAGACCCGCCTTTTCCTGGTCCAAATGAAACAATAGATGAACCCAAGGCTTCGCCCAACAAAACAATAACTGAATTTGAGAGGACTCGCGTCAGTATCGACGTACCCCTCATGGAAGAAGTTTCATTAACTATCACTTGAGTATGTCCATGCTTATTTTCAAACATTTTTTTCGATATCAATAAAGGAAACTAATTTGACTCTTTCAATGCCAACTGCAACTCAAGTCGAATCAGTTTAGATGGATTGCTATGAATCATTATAAGGATGCTCGATACGAACTTGGCACTGAAAAAGTTAAAGAAAATGTTTCACAATCCACTGCTATCAGGGTACTTTGATGTAAATACAAAACGATATTTTCACAAAAAACACGAATGACACCACGCAAAACACGTTCAATTTAATTTTTTAATTAACAAAAACTTCATTAAGATTATATTTTGCAAAGGAAATGTTTCGAAATAGTATGCATATAATCGTTATTTTTTTATTCTTATATCATGTTTGGTAGAATCTGTCTCTTAAAACCACCTAATCATTGTAGTATTTTGCTTCATTTCTAGACAAGACTTTGACCGATTTTGATGTTTTTTCTAGTTGGACTTTTTCTCTTAAATATTGTAACCATTAAATTAACGCTAAAAATATTTATCATACACATTCAAAAATCCCTACATCTTCCAATGGGTGGCATGGACACTGAAACCTATACTTCTCCTAAAAGCTCATCTACACAAGTTATGGGCGTTGACTTCCTTGTGTTTAACATGAGTAATTACCTCTCTACTTGAAATGATCGTGGGCCTTGTGGACCTTCGTCAAGGCCAACTCGGGTCCCTGCTGCAAATGCATATACATGAAAACCTTTAAAGTGCAAACCGCTATAATTACCACACGTTCGCTTTACTTCAAAGAAGTATGACCGCGATCCATTTGTATAAAACTACTTATAAGGATAACATGCCTTAAACTCCTCAGAGCTCATTCAAAGAAAAAGAAGAAAAAAAGGGTGGGGAGGGGGAGGCGGAATATACTTTTTATGGAGCTCGCCTTGTCAGGAGTACATTCGACTCCGATGTTCGGAGTCTATTTTTTCATGCAGTTGGCGCCGCGGAAATGAACTGTTACTTAGAACACAATTTATTTTAAAAACAGAAAATCCATTTTTCTGTTTTTTGGCTTAATTTACGGAAATTGGGAACCTGTTGCTGCGAATTCAGGATCCTGATACCTGTTAATTCTACAAATCTACATTTTGTATGAGTGGAACCACTCATTCTGTACAAAACCTTGGGAAAAAGGTCCCAACTGGGTGGATCCACTCACTTTGGACCTGCTGCACAATGCCATCGATGAGTGGGACCACTCATTCGGTACAAAATATCCAAAATGAGGCCCAAATGAGGGGAACCACTCACTGAGACTAGCTACATCAAGGCTTTTGGTGAGTGGAAACACTCGGCCACCTGGCACAAGAAATTAAAAGCGGGGCCCACACGAGGGAAAACACTCATCTTGGCCTTGTGTGGCTGCATGAAAGCTTAAGGTGACCGGTGAGTGGAGACACTCAGCTGATCCCGAACCATGTCAAAAGGAGGGAAGTCACTCACTTGAAAGACCAGAGCTGTTTGTTTTCAATCTTAAAAGCCGCTCACCCTTTTCAACATGCCATGCAAAATTGAAATGAATAAAATGATACTTTATTTATTATTATTTTTTTTTAATGTTGAACATTTGACTGGTACCCTCGTATACAAAAACAGAGTTTGTATTTTGAGCCCTGGATTTTGAGGCCTTAGGGGCGTTTGATGTAAGTAGCGTATCAGTTGAGGAGTGTGGAGTCTGGGGTTAGGTAAAAACTTTATAAATATTCATGCCAAAAGATTGCCAGTTCATCAAATCATGGCGCTGGAAGGGAGGAGGGTGACCTATTTGGCCCTTAGTCATCTTTCCGCGTCCTGTTAGCGTTCATTCATTAGAACCCATGACAAAATGCGTAAACATTTGTGCCAAAGCTGTATACTTTCATGAAAGAAGTTTTACTTGCTGACATGGACCGACACAGGGATAACTACATGCCAAATATTTCTTCCGTGCGATACACCCAACCTTGTTTGGGGAACCTCAACACAGCGCAAACTATAGACTTTTGATCTTACAGAAATGTCCTTTTCTCCTGATATTTAAAGTATGCTTTTCAGTAAAATTGCCCTAAATTAGCTAAAACCCATCAGATTCTTTCCATTCGAAAACTGTTGGAAAGCCCTTGTTAAAAGACGAGAATACATGAAAGCATTTACTTTACTATGCATAGTCTGTGGTCTATGAAAGTGCCATTAAAAACTTCGGAAAGTGCATGTATGTAGTGGTCTCTGTCAAATACGATTGCACAGGACCAGCATTACTGTATTTTCCATTCAAGACAACAGTCCACTTTGGTTCCAATTTGGCACCCCTACTTAGGCCTTTTTCAGATTATTATGTATGATACATGAAGTCATTATCGCTGCACACTTCATGAGGTTTCTTTCACCCATGCCCCACAATAATAATAATAATAATAATAATAATAATAATAATAATAATAATAATAATAATAATAATAATAATAATAATAATAATAATAATAATAATAATAATAATAATAATAATAATAATAATAATAATAATAAATGACTATCTGTCATTTCGATCATTATCTTTTTTCACGAAAACTACATAACAGATATTGCAAGCGGGGATTGGCCGTGAGATATTAATTCCTGCTGCAGATTTCTTGAACCCATTCCCCAGCCCCAGTCCATACAATTAATCCTTCTGTTGTCAGGATCACAAAAGTATGTGGTCGCACTGTCATGGCTTACTAATCCATAACTTCAAGAATTTTACGTGTACTTTGCACACAACTGACCAAGAATTATGATTAAAAAAGCCACTGGTGTCTGGATGGACACTTTATGTGATAAAGAAAAACACAAGTGCCCATCCCCCTCCCCAGCTAGCTTTTCTCAATATTTGATTTTGAAACGTTAACTTAAATATATATCAATCGGTATACATATCACTTTTAAGATGCGTAGAAAGGATAGTGAAATACTTGTGGTTCCCCTTAGCCTGGCATCCCCCCCCGCCCCCATACACACACACACACACAACACACACACACTTCCTGCCCGTGTGAGCCCGAGAGGATTGATAATGAGAGCAACTACTGGTCAAAAGTTACTAAGGCGGCTGTAGCCCTATTTCGCTTTATAACAAGTGCCTTGTCAGGCCAACCTGGGCAAAGAAGTGGGTTGAGAGGGGAGGGGGTGGGGCAGATAGAGGAGCATTTGTACAGCAATCCTTTGATAAAACAGCCTGGGTCACTGATTCTGTATATTCTGCTGGGGGCCTTCGCTGGTTCCAGCATCCCATTTGGCTACCCATTGTGTGCAAGACTGACCCTAATCACCCTACCAATTTATGAGTGGCCTGTGAATTCATTTTATTCCAGCTGGCTGGGGGGGGGGGGGGGCACTTGTGTTTGTGTGTTTGTTTTCAAGCCATAAAGAAATTCTGAGCTGATAAGATGGTCCTTTGTCTGTCATCCCTCCGTCCACAATTGATATTTTCGGCTTCTTCTCTGTAACTGTCAGCCATGAAATTTCAAATTTGGTGGGATGTACCTTGGGTAGGTCTTCACCAAGTTTGTTGAAATAGTCACGTTTCCAGTGATTTTTGAATTTTTCTTTTTTTGGGGGGGAGGGGGGGACAAATCTTTGAAAAATTTCTCTGAAACCGCTCACACAATTGCTTTGATATCACACAGGGGCACTCCTAGTGACCCTTAGTTGTTCACCACGTGGTGCTACAATTATTTCTGTTTTGTGTGTGTATGTGTGTGTGTGGTTTTTTTTTTTTTGCTATTTTTGACTTCTCCACAACCATCACTCACATTAAGCTGAAAATTGGAGGATATGTGCTTGTGGAAAGGGCAAACAAAACTGTTCACTAGGTGGCACTGCTGTGGATTCCTGATTTTTAACTTTTTTTTTTTAATTTGGGTACTTCAAGGTAAATGCACCTTTCCTATTGATTACCTTGTAAGGCACTGGGCATTCTAATGCTAATAATGGCCGGGTGACAACCGAGACATTTTGTTTTTCCAAGAATTTTCTCTCTCTCTCTCTCTCTCTCTCTCTCTCTCTCTCTCTCTCTCTCTCTCTCTTGTTCTTTCTTTCTTATTTATGTCTGGGTGCGAACCCAGACTTATTGTATTTCCTCAGGTTCTAAAATTTCTTTCTTTCCATGGCATCGAAATTGGTCTGGAGTTTTTCTTAAGCACTATTATTCCCCCGAACCACCAAAGTTGCCATTGTGACTGACCTACCTGTGAAATTGTGCACCTGGTCGGGAATAGTCATGATATTTGAAATTATGCAAATGAAGGGCAATTAAAATTTTAAAAGCTCCATATCACCCAAGCTATTGCAGATAGGCTCAAAATTTCAATGTGCATGTACAGATTTGAGACACCTGCCAATAAAATGGACAGTAAATGAAAGTTGCAGAATTTGAAAGTATGTTAATTAGAGGCACTGAAAAAAGTTGAATATATCTAAAACTGTTACACATATAGATGCCATTCCAACTTCAATCTAAAAGTTTGTGGCAAAGCCGCATCCAATGAACCATGAACCAAAGTTGTAGGATTCTAATTTATGCAAATTAGGTGATTTTGCAGGATTTAAATCATGAATAGCTTCAAAAATATTATGGACAGAGGTGCCATTCCAATTTCAATCCATAGGCTTTTGACATAGCCACACACAATGAACCATGATCAAAAATTGCACAATTCTAATTGATGCAAGTTAGGCAAATACATAAAAATAAAATGCTGAATAGCTTTGAAACTGTTATAGATATTGGTGTCTTTCAAATCAGTTTATAAGATTGAGACATGGCCACATCCAATGAACAAGGAACAAAAGTTGTAACATTTAAAATTATGCACATTAGGCTAATACACACAATTTAGATTATTTAGAACAATAGCAACGTGCAACATTTCAAACTATTCTCATTTTGAAGGCTCCCAGATTTGCTGTGAAGCAATTTTTTTCTAGTTCACATTTTTTGTTTCTTTCCGAAACTTTCAACCAGATTGACTTCAAAATTTGTGAGGATCTACCTTGGGTCAGTCGCTACGAATATGGTTTAAATAGTCTCACTCCATTGGTAATTTTTACTTTTCATGCATTTTTTTGTTCTTTTTGGGGGCAAATTTTAAAAAATCTTCTTCTCGGAAACTGCTCACTCAATTGCTTTGATATGACACAGGAACGCTCCAAGGGACTCTGATGGCGCTGCTATTTTTTCCTAATTTTTTATGCTTTTTTGTGTTTTTGCTATTTGCGGATTATTCTCCAGAACCGTCAATCAGGTTAAGCTGAAACTTGATGGATATGTTCTTTGTGGAAGAGTCAAACAAATTGTTCACTACGTGGTACAGCTATGGATTCCTGATTTTTATTTTTTTTTTAATTCGGTGCTTATTGGTAAATGAACCTTTCCTGTTTACTTCTATGTAAGTCGATGGGCATTCGAATGCTAATAGACACTTTGGACTTCTCTGAAGAAACCGTCTGTCAGACTGGCCTTAAACTTGGTGGCAATGTATCTCAGTTGGGTCCCCACCAAGTTTCTTTGAATGGTTATTTTTTTTCGGAAAATCTTTTAAAAAGTTTTACATGGAAATTTCTTGTAATGTTTATAACTTATAATTTTTGGCCACATTTGTGCCAAAATTGGTTAAGATGTACCTTTCATAAGTGGCTACATATTTTGTGTGAGTGATCATGTTCTAATGATTTTTGGACCTTGACCTCATTCCCAAGGTGACAAGACAACTGACATGAAAGTTATCGTTCACTCGATAACTTGACATCTGTTTTGAGTTAGGAACTTGATGTTGCATATGTTAATGTTTCTCTATGAAGGTCACGCTTAGACAGTACAGGAGTGACCTTGACCTCGTTTCTAGGAGCACAGTGCAACATACATGAGTTTTACTCTTCACTGTAACTTAAGAGTACTTGAACTGGAACCTTGATGTTGCACATGTTAGTGTTCTTCCATAAAGATCAGACGTACTCAATACATGAGTGACCTTGATCCTATCCCAAGTTCACAGAGCTGCCAGTGGGATGAATCTTTAGGTTAGCTGAGTATGGACTGTTTACACAAACCTCTTGTTACTTTTTATATTTATATGCGATGTTCTGCTGCTTTGCACATAATCTGTCTACTAAAGTTAATATTATTATATTGAGCAAAATAATCAAATAAAGATTTAAATGATGGATTCATGGAATTAAGCCTTGGACTTATGATAAATTCTTTTGACTTCAGATGTAGCCTTCGTTTGTAGGATCATGCGTTAAAAAATAAAATAAAAGACATAGCAGCAGCTTTGCCTGCACCAGTTCCCCATGGGCTATATTGCACAGATTGGACTTTGAATCGCATCCTTCATCTCCATGCATATGTGTTGTATTGCATGTTGGTACATTGTAATGATAAACATATATTTCATGAACAAGAATGTGGAATTAAGATATACATACATTCTGCACAGCCGTTAGTGACATGCAGCTTGAATTCATATGATGAAAAGGGTTCGTAGGAGTGTAGACATAATTTGTCACTCACAGCATAGATTCAATTGTTGTTTGCTGACTCCCGGGTCGAAACACACGTATGAATAAAATATTAAATGTAAACGCGAGAGAATGGCGGAATTGTGTACAGTGTACTGTCTTATGCATGGGGAGATTTTAATTAAAAGGATTTAGCATTTCTTGGCGGGACATGTTTATCATCTCATAAAAAATGGCACCATGGATTAGATGCAAGTGTGCCTAAAAATATATTCAGGCTTGTCTGTTTGATTACATTTAAAATTTTGAGAAAAAAAAACAGTTTCATATTTGTGAAACGGGGATATTAACAACTCAACTTGGAAAACCAACACTATCAGAAGGACTTTTCAATTGATTGAAATTAAAGTATCCAAGGTAAAATGTTCACCATATAAATGATCATGTAAGGATGAATGTTATAACGCACCAGATAAAGATTTAACTATCAGAGTGGTTTTAATGTAGAAAACTGAACTACAGTCTGTCTTAACTCGTTAAGAGACCTATGACCCTACAGATCATATTATGTACAAAAATTTCAATATCACATGTTCATGTTATCCTATATGACCATACATACTTTCACATCAATGTGAGGTTCTTTTTTTTTTAACATAACGAAATTTTCTTCCTCGCGCCAACTTAAAACACTGGTTATTTTACGAAACTTTATTTTTCTAAAAGCTAATTATTGCGCAATGATGAACCAATGATCTCACACATGAATTGATGTTAGTTTATGAATCATTACCATTAGGTTTATTTTGAAGTATGCTAGTTTTATGTTTTGATGATTAAATTCAAAACTGATTTTTGAATATTTTCAGTAGTTTTTATGAAGTTTTTCTTGGTCCAACAAAAAGTCACAAGTATTGGGCTGTCGTCAAAGGCAATAGCAGGAGCAACTCACATTGAAGTTATTGAGAATAATATGGCAAAAAAAGTTCATTTCAAGGGTCTCATTAGGTCATACAGACTGTAAATCTAAACAGTAGTGTGATTATAATAAGAGGGCTGTGTGAACAGCCCATGCTCAGCTGATGTAGAGATTCATCACACTTGTGTTTTTGTAAACTTGGGATAAGACAAAATAGGGAGACACTTATCAAAGGTACATCCCTACCAAGTTCAACACAATAACCAATAGGAAAAGTGCATTGCAAACAAATATGCGAATTGAAAAAAGTCACTAAAAATGAAAAATTCACAGCAATGCCACCTGGTGGACAAGTTTGTTTGTTCTTTTTACAAGGAACATATTCACACAAGTTTCAGCTTAATCTCAGGGACGGTTCTGGAGAAAAAGTTGAAAATAACGAAAACAGTCAATAAATCATTATTTTGTTTTAGATACAGCACTATCAATTGCAAAAATTAAGAACTAAGAGTCCCCAGAAGTGTTCCTGTGTGATATCAAAGCAATTGGGTGAGTAGTTTCGGAGAAGATTTTTTTAAGGATTTGTCAAAAAAAAAACAAAAAAAAACCCCAAATTTATAAAAAAAATCAAAACTAAAAAAAAAAATCGCTGGAGCGTGACCACTTGGACAAACTTGGCAGCGATCCACCAAAGGTAAATTGCTGCAAAGTTTTATGTGAATCTGGTTGATGGTTCCAAAATGTAAATTAGCATTAGATCTAGAAAGCCCTGTGATTTACATAGTAATCAATAGGAAAGGTGCATTTATCTATAATTACCTAAATTGAAAAAATCAGGAATCCACAGCAGTGCCCCCTAATGAACAACTTTCTTTGACCCTTCCACAAGGAACATATCCACCAAGTTTCAGCTCAATGTGAGTCACGGTTCTGCAGAAAAAGTCGGAAATGGCAATAACACATTAAAAAACAAAAAATCATAAAAAATAGCAAAAAAATCGCAGGGCTACCTGGTGAATAAATTCAGAACGAGGAGTCCCTAGGAGTGTTCCTTCCTGATATCAAAGCAACTTTGTGAGCGGTTTCAGAGAAGAAGATTTTTTAAGATTTGCCACCCCCCCAAAAAAAAATCATTAAAAAAATTCCAAAAAGCAATGGAGCATGACTATTTAAACAAATCTGCTGGAGACCGACCCTAGGTACATTGCCACCAAGTTTGAAGTCTATCTTACTGACGGTTTTGCAGAAGAAGACAAAAATGTGAATAAACATTCGAATGCCCATTGACTTGCATAGTCATCAATAGCAAAGTTGCATTTATCGGTGAGTGCCCGAATTGAGAAAATTGTTAAAAATCAGGAATCCGCAGCATTGCCTCCTAGTGAAAAACTTTGTTTGACCTTTCTCCAAGGAACATATCCACATAGTTTCAGCTAAATCTGAGTGACGGTTCTGGAGAAGAAGTCGAAAATATTCATAACACACAAAAATCACAAAAAAATAAGAGAAGACTTTTTAAAATTTGACCCAAAAGAGAACCCCCAAAAATCATTTAAAATATCCAAAAATCACTGGAGCATGACCAATTGAACAAACTTGGTAGAGACCCACCCAAGGTACATTTCCGTAAAGTTTGTAGTGAATCTGGCTGACGGTTTTGGAGAAGAGGTCGATTGTTGACGAAAGACGACGGACAAAGGACTATAAGAAAAGCCCAGCTATTGACAAGTCAGCTGAGCTAAAAAGCTGGTTGCAATACGGGAGTGGTCTCTTTATGGGGGATTTCAAATACATATTCTACTGTATTATTAGTATGTACAATTACATGCATGCCAAATAACAGTCCTTGGGGAACAAATGTATACAATATATATTATTTTGGTTTGAATTTCGCACCTGCTTGTATTTAAATTCATACAGTGTAAGCCACCTAAACTAAAACATATTTTGAAAGTGACAAAATGATCCAAAAGAGGAGGGCATTTACAGCAGAAACAATATGTAAACTTGTCAGTGTAACATATTTATTGTTTATCATTTGACACAATTCAAAGTAAGAGATGTCGGGGTATAATGCAGTATATGCAAAGTTTTACCTTTGTCACTTTAGTAATTTCTTATTACCTGCATGGGCATCATAACAAGTTAACAATTTGATGCCTTTCAAGATGATCTACACAAACAGTGCTTTTAATGATAGCCTTCTTTAATATGTAAACAAGGCCACATCATTTTTCTTTTTTCAATTTACGGGCCCTTCTATTTTCAAAATTGGCAAAAAATACGGAACATGAAATTTAAAATAGGGATTTTTTCTACATTTTTTAAATCAGTACATAGACCCATGGATAAGTCATATAGCATCCTGTTAATTTACACTTTTTTCAGATATAGCCAGCTCTCTAATTTTTTTGGACTCCCGCCTGTTTTCAAATTTTGGCCATTTGGCCCGTAAACCGAGAAAAAAAAACAAGGGGGGGGGTAATTGAAAAAGATTAATCACATAGTCACTGTTAGTTTGTATGACTTTTGGAGGATTTCAATGTTAAAAGTGTTTTATTGGTTGCATTTCGATTTAAGTCAATGCACACAAAGTTCAGAATAATTTAACGAATGCATTTTTTATTTAATGAATTACGTTAACATGTATATATCTATTACATAAAATGACTAAAACAACTGATTCAATATTTCAGTTTCACTCTCCTCCCTCCACGGCTACAGACTGTTAGCATGGACAATATGATAAGAATACATTATGATTCTCATTTTTTTCAAATGTTGATTAAAATCTAAGATCAGACATTGTATATTCTCAGTGTAAGCACTACATATACCTCAATTGGCAACAGTCAATGTCACATGAAAGATAGAAGAATGAAAAATACATTTTGCAGTATATGCAGTGATAGTGTGTGCACTTGGTAATGTATATGAGCGGTCGGCTAGTCAGTATCACACAAAGGTTGCCATCACTGGCTTAAATTTTGATATTTTACTGTTTATGGCTGAAGATTGAGGATAATATTATGGGAATTGGTGGTATAAATGTTTTGATATTGCACAAGAAAGGCAGAAAATGTAGCTTTATCTGCAGCACAAAATTTGACCACGTAGACATAGAAAAACACTTGAAATTGACATGTAAACTAGCGGAGAGTATTTTAATATTTTATAGTTGGGGTCAGATATTTTTTTTCAGAAGTAAGCAGTCCTGTATGTATGTGCTCAAACTCTGTGTGAGTTGGCTGGGGGTGGGAAGTGAGGTTCATGTTCATACCATACCAAATCTCGACAAAAAAAGACCTGAAATTAGGACCTGTTTTTTTTTTTTTTTTTTTTTTTTTTTTTTTTTAAGCTTTCTCCTTTGTGACACAGGAGGCTGATTACATTAAAACCAAAATAAAATTTTATCCATCGTAACATCGTATTATGGTCATGTCATAATAAAGCCTGGTTTACATACAAGGACCAGATATTAAAATACCCCTATTCCCTATCACCATATTGTTACTGAGTAGCAGCCGGAACCTATTTTCATTTATACATAATGGACAGTGTGTACATGGCTCAGATCAATGCAATACCAAGAATATAGGCAGAGGGTTGCTTATTTTTGCTCCATTCACAAGCACCTTTCATAGGATTTTTCACAGTACTTCATGTCTGCACTCAAAATTTATATTTTTAATTGCAGAGAGTTCATGGGGTTTCTCCCCATACATTTTTGGTGTGTGCGTGTGTGTGTGTAATGTATGTAAACATAGATCTACTTGATTCATCTGTAGCTCTGTTCAACATCTGTCGGATCTCTCAGTGTCCAACTTCTACAAATCTGAGATGCTGGTTATGCATGTAAACTTTTCTGCATACAACATACAACTGGACAGTGTTCTGTGGTCACCCAGTAAAGTAGCTTATGTGTGCCCCTGACCTAGGAAACTAAATGTTACGCATCTATATGTAATATGTCAGGGAGCCGGGTATGTTTGTGTTACGGCTAACATGTGTGCTGTTTTATTGCCATGATAGGACTACATTTCAATTAGCAGTAGGCTCTTGTTTCAATGATAGAATTTTGCAGAGGAAGGGGAAAATTCGGGGCTGGTCGTATGACTCGTGGTGTGATACTGACTGATTGCAATGAGGGCGGGTGTCACTTTCACCTGGCTTGATCAAATTGCCATTATGTGATGCCCATATGTGTGCACGCGCGCGTGCACACACACACACACACACACACACACACACACACACACACACATGTATCAAGGTTCCATGCCGATAACATGACACCCTATTGGGTACCACTGGCTGACACCAACTTCAGAGCAAGAATGCATAAACAAGCGGATAGCAAGGGGGTACTCACAGAACAAAACCCTGCCAGAAAGAGCATCTTCCTCAACAATCATAGTTTGTCCAGTCCACTGTTTCGATCATTACAAATGACGATGTGAACCTCTGGCAAAAGTCATATTGCGATGAATCTCAAGACTTGTAGGCCTATGCACCCAATGAGAGTGCATGGGTTCAACTTGACACCCTGCATGTGAGTATGTGAACTGGATGGGGTTGGATGCGGTGGGATGGCGGGGGGGGGGGGAGAGTAGGGGGATCCCACGCAGTTAGAAGAGGATATGTGCTGCATCATGAAAGTAAGTTTTATCTATCTGTCACGGAATATTTTCACAAATACTGACGTACATGCATGTATGTGTGTTCTGTGCCATTTGAAATGAATTGTAACAAGAATAATAATGCTACCAAAGCAAATAGCCTAATTTAGCTGATGCACTAAGAGTTTTTGTTGCTCGGATGCTGTTAATGCATGAAGATTTAGTATTTGGGGGTAAGGTAGGTGGGGTCCCATTGTGCTGGTAGAGTAAATTTTTCCCCCCAATACAGAGTACAGAAAATAAGAATATTCCGAAATGCTGGTCAGTAGGGAAAATTAGAGGCCTCCAGTATGATGTTGGTACTCAAAAAAGAATATGCCCCAGTGCCGCAGTGCAGAAATACACTATATCCTTACCCTCCATCCCCCAACGCCCAATATATTGCTGCAGTTTATTCTTGAATTCACATAGTGATAAAAACACCAATAATTTCAAATTGGGATCTTCATCTGATTGAATTTACTTTGTACCATTAAGTATGTTTTATCATTTGCGTGCAAACTAAACATCAAATTTTCAATGTATCAAATGGAAATTTTCATTGATCTTCATTTGTTCATTTTGCCACTTACAATTCTATACTCACTGGTTGGGCCTCTTCACACTCATATAACATGGTGGGCTACTTTTTAGACCAAGCACGCATTCAGAGGAGTATTTACACACGTTGCGATGTGTTGTCTGAGATTTTTTGGTTTATGTCAGCCTGGTCAAATTTTGTGCTGTAGACAAAGCTACATTTTCTTTATTTTTGACAATATCAAAACATTTATACCACCAATTTCGATATTAACCCCTCAATCTTTAGCCATAAACAATGAATTGTCAAAATTTTAAGCCAGTGATGGCAACCTTTGTCTGATACTGACTAGCCGGCCGCTCATATACATTACGAATTGCACATATTTTAGATTTTGTCACTGCATATGTGCAAACATGTATGTTTCATTCTTTTATCTTTCATGCGATGTTGACTGTTGTCAATTAAAATACATGTAGTGCTTACGCTGAAAAAATACAAATCTTAGATTTCAATTTACATTTGGACAAAATGAGAATCAAAATGTATTCCTATCATTGTCCATTCAGACAATCTGTAACCAAGGAGGGTAGAGAGAGAAACTGAAGTGTTGAATCAGTTTTACATTTTGTAATGGGTATAAAGATTTTAGTGTATTTCATTTAATAAAAATGCTTTCGTTAAATTATCAGTTCTGATCTTTTGCATTGAGCATTGTCTTAAAATTAAAAGAGAACCAACACTTTTACCATTAACATTGAGATCCCCCCCCCCAAAAAAAAAAGTCATACAAACTACTAACTGTAACCAGGGAAATGCCTCTCTGGCACTTCCCTGCCGTAACTATGTGATTTACCTTTTCCAAAAAGCCCCCCCCCCCCACCCTTTTGTGTGTGTCGGGGAGGGGGGGGGGCTTACGGGCTACATGACCAAAATTTGATAATAGGAGGGAGCCTGAAAAGTCAGAGATAATGTAGACTGTAAAGAATGTTCGTTTGGTTTGGCTCTGTCAAGTTATGTAATTTGGATAAATCATAAACGTTGTATTCTAAAGCTTGTGTATGATGAACCACTAACCTCCTGTGAGGTTAGTGGTTCATCATTGCACAATTATTAGTTCTTTAGAAAAATAAAGTTTCGTTAAATAACCAGTATTTTAAGTGGTCATTAGGAAGAAAATTTTGTGACGTTCAAAGAAAATCCACCCACGTCTATGTGGAAGTTTGTATGGTCATGTGGAATAACATAAAATGTAATGTTGAAATTGTTGTACATTAAGGGATATCTAGTGTCATGGGTCTCTTTAAGAGTTAAGACAGACTGTAGATCAGTGTTCCACATTAAAACCACTCCCAGTTAAATGTTTATTTGATGCGTTGTAACATGTGTCCTTACACGATCATGAATATGAGGAACATTTTACCTCGGATACTCTAATTTAACACAAAATCTAGTAAAAGTCCTACTGACAGTGTTGATTTTCCAAGTTGAGTTTTTAATATTTCAGTTTCACAAAAATGAAGCTGGTTGCTCGTCAAAATTGAAACGGCAAACTTCGTTCTAATCCATTGTACCATTTCTTTATGAGATTATAAATATGTACATGTACAGTCACGAAATACTAAATCCATTCAATTAAAACCTCCCAATGCATAAGACAATACACCATTTCGCAATCCTCTCTTTTCACACTTAGTTTTTATTCATAAGTGTGTTTTGACAGGAGAGTTAGCAAACAACAATTGAATCTATGCTGTTACTACCAAATTATGTTTACAATACTGCGAACCCTTGTCATCATATGAATTCAAGTTGCACGTCATTCGCGGCCCTGCAGAATATTTGTTTTTTGTTTTGTTTTGTCTTGTTTTGTTTTGTTTTGTTTTGTTTTTGTTTTTTTGTTGGTTTTTTGTTTTTTTGTTTTTTTTTGTTTTGTTTTTTTGTTTTGTTTTTGTTTTAATTCCATATTCTTGTGCATGAAATGTAAAGTTTATGATTAAAATATACCAATATGCAATACAACACATATGCATGGAGATGAAGGATGTGATTCATAGTCCAGTCTGTGCAATATAGCTGATAAGCGGGGGGGGGGGGGGGGGGGGGCAGGTAAAACTGCTGCTATGTCTTTTATTTCTTTTTTAATCTATAATCCTACAACCGAAGGCTACGTCTGAAGTTTAAATTTTTTTGCAGAAGTCCGAGTCTTAATTTCATGAGTCCATCATTTTAATCTTTAGTTGATTATGTTGCTCAGGATTATCAACTTTAGTAAATAGGTTATGTGCAAACCAGCAGAACATCGTATATAAATATAATTAAAAGGCAACCAGGGATTGCTAGATCCATGCCCCCTCGCTTCCTTTATAACCTTGTTAATTACAGGTCTCGTTTTAGAATGACTGTAATCAATAAAATAGGCTATCACTGTGACCCAGATACTTGACATACTGACCTACTTTTATGTATGACACATTCTTGTGTCCAAATACACATGTGTGTCAAGTTTCATGATTCTCAGTCAAAGGATAACTGAATTATCACCCTGAAAGTGTAATGTAGTTTTGCATAATGTATCGCCATGACCCAGATACTTGACCTACTGACCTACAATTGTTTCATGACACACTTTCAGGTAAAGAAACATGTATGTGTGAAGTTTCATGAATTTAAGTTAGATAGTAAAGGATTTATAGCCCTGATACGATTTTACAAAAATTTGTCACTGTGATCCAGATACTTGACTTATTGACCTACTTTTGGTACATCACACACCCTTGTATTCAGATGCAGTGTGTGTAAAGTTTCATTATTATAAGTTGAAGGACAAGCGAATTGTAGCCCTGACACACATAGATCATACCCAGATACTTGACCTAGTGACCTAATATTGCTTCATGACACACTTTTTTTGTCAAGATAATATGAGTGTGTGTGTGTGTGTGTGTGAAGTTTCATGAAACTTAGTTTAATAATAAAAGAATAATAGCTTTGGCACGATTTTACAAGGATATGACACCGTGATCCAGATACTTGATCTAGCGACCTACTTTTGGTTCATGACACACTCTTTTGTGTAGTTGCACCTGTGTGTAAAGGTTTAGCAATCTAACTACAAGAGCAGAATTACAGCTCCGCCATGAAGTGTTATATAGTTTTACGTGATTTTGTCACCGTGTTCCAGATACTTTATCTGGTGACCTACTTTCGGTACATGACACACCTTTACGTGTAGATACATCTGTGTAAAGTTTCATTAATCTAAGTCACATAAAGTAAAGGAGTTATATATAATCTGGACACGATTTTACAAGAATCTGTCACTGTGACCCAGATACTTGACCTAGCGACATAATTTTGGTACATGATGCACCCTTATGTCAGGATTCACCTATGTTTAAAGTTTCATCAATTTAAGTTGAGGTATAAGCGAATTATACACCGGACACAATTGCGGATGGATGGACGGACAGGGACGCATGGACACGCGGATGGATGAAATAAGCGATTTCTGTATGCCCCTCCTCCATTAGGAAAGGGGCATAACGAAGAAAAATAATAAAATGAAGTCGATTTTAAAACTAATGCAATAGGATAATTTGGGATTTTCCAAAGATTCAAAAGACGAGCCGTGAATTTCAGACCTTCAAAGTCCATTTTTTTTTCATGGAACTTCCAAGTGTTTCTAGACAGTGTATGAACCAAGTCGACTGTATTATGCATCCAAGGTCTGTTATCTGTCCTATTTATGTCTGTGTGCCAACACAGACATATTGTTTTTCTTTTTCTTTCTTTCTTTCTTTCTTTCTTTCTTTCTTTCTTTCTTTCTTTCTTTCTTTCTTTCCAGGCAAATTTGTCAGACATTTCATTTGAGAACCATTATACGTAGAAACTCCAAACTTAGCATAATTATACTTCCATACATGAAGTATTGAGTTTTTGTAAAAAAAGTTCAACGGTTTTGAAAATTATGTAAATTAGGGTCATTTGAAGATTTAAATCTTGAATATCTCCAAAATTATTATAGGTACAGAAAACCAATCCTAACTCAATAAATATGTTTGTACCACTGCACATTTTTGTAATTTACATGCAACCTGTAAAGGTAAAATATCAAGGTCATTTGGACCTTTAAAATTTTCATCTAGCCATAATTTTCAACCAATTTTCACCATGTTGGACCCCAATTGTAGGTATTGCAACACTGCATATTTTTGTAGTTTACAAATAAACTCCAAAGGTCAAAGGTCAATGTCAATTGGACCTTTCAAATTTTCATGTAGCCATAACTCAGTCCATGTATATCCGATTTTGATCATGTTGGGCTCAAATTGTAGCTAATGTAACACTACACATTTTTGTGACTTACAAGTGACCTATATGGTTCAAACATCAAGATCATTTGGACCTTTGAAATTCTCATGTAGCCATAACTCCATTTGTATCCAAATTAAATCATGTTGGACTCAAATTGTAGCTATTGTAACACTGCAAATTTTAGTTGTTGTGACTTGCAAGGATCAAAGGTCCAGCTAACCTTGACCTTTGATCCTTGGAAGTCACAACAACCATGACTTGGTCAATTTTCATCCAATTTTAATCATGTTGCGCTCAACTTGTAGATATTACAAAACTGCATGTTTTTGTGATAACAGGTAACCTGTAAAGGTCAAAGGTCAATGCCATTTGGACCTTTGAAAGTTTCATCTTGCTGTGCTAAACTTGGTCAACTTCTCTATGATTTGGTTCATGTTGGGCTTAAATTGCAGGCATTCTAACACTATATACTTTTGTAATTTACATATGACCTTTAAATGTCAAGGTCATTTGTACCTTGAAATTTTCATCTAGCCATCAGCTTAATGGAATTTGAAGTACCACAGGACAAAAGTTGTAGGAATTATTATTTACAGCTTTTGAAGGCATACAGACAGATTTGCTTTGAAGCAAAGCTTCTTTTCTAGTTGGCTTCTGCATCTTGTTCCTGTCATAGTGGTGTCACTCCACAATTGAGATACTAAATGAATACCCTGGGATATAAACTGTATATTAGGTACTACACATGTTTGTTTTTAACTTATTCTTTTCGCACATGCAAAAACATGTACTTCTGTTGAAGTTATGTGTTTTTGTTTCAGATTTGGTGGGTACCTGTGGTTTTTTAGTCCTTTGAGCAGGATCACAGAGAAACGTCCTCTTCTGTGTCACTGTGATATAAATATAGCCAGTGGTTTTGGTGCATTCCTACACTGGGTCCGGTTGCATCTTAGTCAGTCATAACATATTCCAGCTGTCCATGTAAGCAGTGTTATACTGTTTAGTGATAAAGTAATCAGCAGTGGTCCCAGGAGGGTGTGTAGGGTGTCTGATCTCCATACTCAATGTGAGGATGGAGTGACCCGGGAGGTCGTATGCACATGTCGGCATCCAGACAGCGCTCCTGTTAATTCATTGCATGTAAGAATTCCTTTATGGTTTGAAAATGTTCTGCCCGTGTCCAGTTTACACTAGCCCCTGTCACAAGACCTCTGTCTGATGTGTGGGATCACCCTCTCATGAGAGACCTGTCTTAGAAATTTCGAAGTCTTTTGCTTTCCATGCTAATTGACCTGTCACGATGGACCATATGTCCCCTTTTTGTTGAAGTGGTAGGTAATCATTTCTGTCTGGTGATAGCTATAGAGGGACTATTGTATACCAATGCCAGATAGAGTTGAATTGGAAATAACTTAAAATTGCCTGATAACTGCTTATTTCTTCTATCTGACACATATCACAATGCGAATACACATTTTTGTGATTTATTATATGGGCTGGAGGTGGGGAATGAATTCAAGAATCATGCATCAGGAATTATTATCTCACGGGGGGGGGGGGGTCCTTTTGTCATTAACCCCCAACCCAACCGTGGAGGTTGCGTGGCCAGCTGATTTGATCACATGGTGGCAAACATTTTATAAACTGTCATGCTTCACATTTTGACCCAGGTTATAACACTTCCTGATGAGCGCCATACTTCATAGCCAAAACGTTTTGCTGGTTTGTTCTCAATTGTTTATCCTGGGTAAATGTTTAAAAAATTGGCTACAGCCATATAGTCAGTATTTCTCATTTATATCTGTGGACTGGATAAAAATGTCCAAAACTAGAAAAGATGATTTGCTGCATAGCAAATCAGTGTGTGTGTCTTCAAAGCATATTGGTATGGCATTGTACAACTATTCCATAACACAGGAGTAGAAGTTGTAATGGCATCTGTATCTATTAGTATTATAGCTTTGAAGTTATTCCCGATTGAAAATTTCTAATGGTGCTACTTAGCATACTTTAAATTGCTACAACTTTTGTTTTTAATTAATTACATGCGCAATGCTCAGCAACCCCCTAACAGAAGTTGAAATGACATCTCTATCTATAAAAGTTCTGAAGATATTTAAGTTTGAAAATTTAAAATTCTGCTAATTAGCATAATTTAAATTGCTACAATTTTTGTTTTACATTCAAGATATGCGCAATGGTAAAGAAGTTGGAATGACATCGCTATCTATCATACTTTTGAAGATATTCAAGATTTAAAATTTCAAATGCCCCTTATTTGCATAATTTTAAACATCTTCATCCTGTGAATAAAAAGGTCAAACTCCTTGTATGAAAGTACAATCCTGCCAAGTTTGGAGTTTCTATGTAAAACAGAAATAGTGTCAGAGAAAAGTGATGGACAAATTCACTGGTAAAGAAGAGAGAGAGAGAGAGAGAGAGAGAGAGAGAGAGAGAGAGAGGGAGAGAGAGATAGAGACAGAGAGAGAGAAAGAAAGAAAGAAAGAAAGAAAGAAAGAAAGAAAGAAAGAAAGAAAGAAAGAAAGAAAGAAAGAAAGAAAGAAAGAAAGAAAGAAAGAAAGAAAGAAAGAAAGAGTGTGTTGACACAGACACTTTGAATACAGATATGTCTTGGGTGTTTTCCTGCATCCCACTGCGGAACCTGTTAAGTAGTTTTTATGAAAAAAAACAAACACAAAAACGAAAAAAAAAAAAAAAAAAAAAAAAAAAAAAAAAACCCAGATCATTTGAATTTTTTTATTGCGGGGTATGGGTGAAAGAAACCTCATGAAGGGTGCAGAGATTATGACTTTACGTATCACACATAATAAGCTGGACACAAACCTGAGTAGGGGGGCCAATTGGAGCCCAAATGGACTGTAGTCTTGAATGGAAAATATGGGAATACTGGTCCTGTGCAGTCGTATTTGACAGAGGTTAAATACATGCACTTTGCTACGTTTTTAATGACACTTTCGTACACCACAGACTTTGCGTAGTAAAGAAAGGGCTTTCATGTGTTCTCGTCTTCTGACAAGGGCTTTCCAACAGTTTTTGAATGGAAAGAACATGATGAGTTTGACCATATTCAGGGCAATTTTGCTGAAAAGCATATTTTAAACACCAGGAGACAAAGGCAATTATGTAAGAATTTTTGGCGATCAAAAGTCTATAGCAGGGGCAAATTTAGAGGGGAGTCAGACTGGTCCTGGACACACACCCCCCGCCCCAAAAGGGGGTCAAAAAAAAAAAAAAAAGAGAAAAGGGAGACAGAGACGATAAACGACGTGGGACTCATTAACAATACCAGAAAGAAGTACATAGGCTTACATATTCAGTTTTAGTTGCAAACTGAGATCAGGAAATCGTACAACCCAGCATACAGCATGTTTCAATACAACCACTTTGAAAGTGCTGCAGAGGTAACCCAGAGAGGCAGTTGCATGTGAAACGACTTCCAGATGTGGAGATGGGTGCAGCACTTGACTTCCAGGCCAGTATCCTGGGCTTGGTCAAAGTTTAAATGCAAGTGTCAGTTAGTGTCATTCGGCCCAGATACTCCCTGCGGCCACCGGTGCTTGCTCTTGTGAATGATGCATGTGAATGGAGTCATGACCTAACTTTGACACGTAATGATCTAATCCACACAGTGACATGTTTGCTTGCTTTAATGTTGGGCTTAATATAATTGGTATTTGCAATAAATATGGATCGTTTTCTTATAAAGAAGCCAAAACTTGAACAGATAAGATCCCAAGAAACTATGGATGTACAAAAGGTAAGAACTATTATCATTACGTATAACAAATGCCATGAAGTGAAATGTGTATGCTTATCCACCCCTCCCAGCAGCAGAGAGGCCAAATGTAGTGAATTTTGTGTCTCAGAGAAATCAAATTATCCTATTAAAATACAGTCTCAAATGCCAGGAAAATGCATCTCAGAGCATCTATTTTTTTAATCCCCCCCCCCCCCCCTCCACCCCGCTGTGGCCTTTGTCACTTTCACACTCGCGTTTTGTGCTCTGTTTAAGTCACTGATCCCCCTTTCCGGAAATCCTGCATCCGCCCCTGTATAGTTTGCCCTGTGTCGAGGATTCCCAAACAAACTTGGGTGTATCACACGGAAGAAAGATTTGGCGTGTACTGTAGTTATCCATGTGTCGGGCCATGTAAGAAAGTAAACATTCACTCATGAAAGTATACAACTTTGGCATAAATGTTCAGGCATTTTTTCATGGGTTCTAATGGACCCTACCACGACGCAGAAGATGACTATGCCTGCATAGACTACGGGCCAAAGTAGGTCACGGGACGATACATGCGTCTCACTATCAGCATTGAATGTGTGTATTGAACATCACAGGGCCAGCGAGGCATGAAAATCCAATCTGAATCAGTGGCGGTGATTTTGTTGTAACTCGAGAACTGTCCCAAGTTGTCCCTCCATCCCTTTCCAGCGCCATGATTTGATGAACTTGCAATATACCGGAATGGGTGTTTTAAAGTTTTGCATTACCGGGACCCCATTGTCCAGACCCACCAACTGATGATATGCTTACGACGAACGCTTCTAAAACTCAAAATCCAGGGCTCAAAATACGAACTCTGTTTTTGTATGAGAGGTATCAGTCAAACGTTCAACATCAAAATTAAAAAAAAAAAAAAAAAAAAAAAAATTTTTTAGAATATCACTTTATTCATTTCCTCAATTATTCACGGCATCTTGAAAAGTATGAGTGGTTTCACTCAAATAGGATTAAAACAAACAGCTCTGGACTTTCAAGTGAGTATTTTCCCTCTTTTTGACATGATTCGGGATCAACTGAGTGTCTCCACTCACCGGTCACCTTAAGCTTTCATGCAGCCACACAAGGCCCAGATGAGTGTTTTCCCTCGTGTGGGCCCCGCTTCGAATTTCTTGTGCCAGGTAGCCGAGTGTTTCCACTCACCAAAGCCTTGATGCAGCTAGTCTCAGTGAGTGGTTCCCTTCATTTAGGCCTAATTTTGGATATTTTGTACCGAATGAGTGGTCCCACTCATCGATGGCATTGTGCAGCAGGTCCAAAGTGAGTGGTTCCACTCAGTTGGGACCTTTCTTCCAAGGTTTTGTACAGAATGCATGAGTGGTTCCACTCATACAAAATGTAGATTTGTAGAATTAACAGGTATCAGGATCCTGAATTCGCAGCAACAGGTTCCCAATTTCCGTAAATTAAGCCAAAAAACAGAAAAATGGATTTTCTGTTTTTAAAATAAATTGTGTTTTAGTTAAACACATCACTGGTTCAGATTGTTATAAAAATCTAAACATAAAATGGAGAGGCTATGGGAAATTCTGAAGTTCCCAACTGATTTTTTACATGTCTGATACACTTAAACGTATGTAGCCTGAATTAGGTCAATGTATCGTGTTTTAGCTTCATTGTTATATCTCCTGCATTCGAATTCTAAGGTACCTGTGGAAATAGCGTGCATGAAGAGAATAAGGCGTATTATACCATACAGAAACATAAAAACATACTAACATGCATACATACATGCGTACGTACGTACGCACGTACATACATACATACGTACGTGCATACATACATACTTTCTATATTTGCATTTTTTTCTCTCGGACATGACTTGCTGGGTTCCGTTTCAACGTCAAGAGGATGTGCCTTGATGGACGCAATCTTGTCAGGCTTCATACATCTCTTTCGAACCCTCGACGATTATCACCAAAGGGGATGTCATGAAGCCAGTAAATTTTCTTTCCATATATATATATTTATATATATATATATATATATATATATATATATATATATATATATATATATATATATATATATATATATATATATATATGTGTGTGTGTGTGTGTGTATATATATATATATATATATATATATATATATATATATATATATATATATATATATATATATATATATATATATATATTCTCCTCCAAAAGCTTACGTCATATACTTTGGTTTGTTCACCTCCGTGGCTACTAGGCAGTGCCAGGCCAGGCTGAGAGAGTGTCCACCAACCATATCAATGATGTAGTCCTACCCGGCTTCTCAGTGTGGCCAGTCACTTGTTCACCTCCAAATCTGCTAAGCCTTTGGAGGTGAATATATATATATCTTCATTTTTTTTTCTGAAACGTCTCGGCCAACGACCAACGGCGTATGTCCTCTGTATGTGCAGGTGTGTATGTATGTCCCTGGTATGTGCCCCTTCAGGTAACTTCCCCGAGGTATCTGCCTGTTTCAGTTCCACGTTCTCGGCGAATAAACAAAATACAGCTGCGTGAATTGATTGAAAAAGTCATGTGACACCGGAAGCAGGTGCTACCACTATAGAGCAGAGTGTGTATGATACGGTCTATTGCTTCCAAACTTTGGGCCTCCACTAAAAATTGTAAACTATGCAGCACAATTTTATTGTCTGATTTTACTGATTTTTCAAAAAATATGTAATGATCTTACAGATTATACAAGGTTAGCGTAGTGACAGAAGCGTACATGCATGAACATATAAATTTACGCAAAATCCTGACCTGCCTTTTTTTCAGTAGGTAAAACGTTTTCAAACGTTCTGTAATGTTGTGTAACTTTTATCTGTTTCAAGCAAGCGTTCGCAAGCGCTGCGCTAGCGTTCTGGTGTACTGAATGCACCCCAGATACATGTGCAACTGTTGTGGAAGTGCCTCACTTGTCCAAACAGGTGCAACAGTACCCCACCATCTGTATATTCTGAACCAGCACAAATTACAGAATCCAATCTTTGCGCTCCACATTTAATTCACCGTCTATATCTAAACCTATACTAATTAATTGCTATTATCACGTTCCGTGAACAAATTTAGAAAATTTCAAAGTTGCACCAGCCAAATGAATTGATAAACGAGTCATCAACAGGAGCCATCGACAAGCAAGTTTTGCAGCCTTAAATTAAGATCAATCCTTGCCATGCGTGTTCAAGTGGTCATGATTTAGTAAAATTTGGATATTTACATATATTTTTTAATTTTTGGTACATAATTACCGCTATCAACAAAGTGTTAATAACCTGCACCTAAGGACATTTTGCAAAACCGTCATCGCATGAGGTATGATTTAATTTATTGCTCATTTACAACAAAAATTAATTGTAAATGTCACTCTATGTGCTTCTACATTAATTTTTATGTGAAATTAGCTCGCTTACTATTTGTAGTGTGTTGCGTGCGATAGTTTTTCTTATAATTTGTGGCGGGGTTGGTGGGTGGTGCTGAGTTGCTCTGCAGCTGCCCTGGATATATCTAAACAACAATAAGATAACTTTTTGAAACCCTGGTCGCACTAGCCTTTTTGTCTGTGTAACCAAAGTGCTTTTAAATCCTTTCCCTTGTCCGCGTCGGCTGTGTGGGTTCACACTGGACTGTCCCGTTGGGAGTCCCGTGCAACCTTGGGTCCTCGGAGATTTCGTAAATAAATAAATAAACAAACAAACAAACAAACAAACAAACAAACAAACAAACAAACAAACAAACTAACTAACTAACTAACTAACTAACTAACTAACTAACTAACTAACTAACTAACTAACTAACTAACTAACTAACTAACTAACTAACTAAACTAACTAACTAACTAACTAACTAACTAACTAACTAACTAACTAATACATTAATTGAATAAGAAGACCCTTTGATTTATTTGGGCTGATACAGCCTATGTCAAAATTTTACAGAGGAACGTGTGCAATATGGACAATAGTTATTTCATATGTATATAGGTTGTACAGGGACAGGTTAGCTTATAGCGAGTAAAGAGTTCGGCCTGCGGAATAAGGTAATGACTACTAAGAAGTGGTTCTGGGCGAAAAGAAACAAATACAATTAGAAACTTTATCAATAAGTAGCAACGACGTGTTTGTGTTCTGAAAAGTTCGGATATTTTAAAAGCCAATGGTTCAGATGGCATAAGTGCACGCTTACTCAGGGAAGGTGCCCCTGCTATTACAGATTCTCTGGCAAAGCTCTTTAACATTTCTTCGATTAATAGTAAATTCCCAGGACAATGGAAGAAGGCTATTGTAGTCCCAATTTTTAAAAAGGATCACCCTATAAAGTTCTGTAAGCAAGGTTTTTGAGAGAGTAGTATTTAAATACGTATTTAACTTTTTCCGAGACAACATCGCCTTATCCGAATCACATTCCGGGTTCATACCGGGTAACAGTGCTGCCAATCAACTTGTATTTCTGTATCATCATTTTTGTGAAGCAGTAGATCTTCAGAAGGATGTAAAGGTTATATTTTGTGATATAACGAAAGCTTTTGATCTCGTCTATTACCCGGGACTTATACATAAATTAAAAAAAGTGGGAATACCCGGCACACTGCTGCAGTGGTTCGGTGATTACTTGACGGACGCCAGCAAAGAGTTGTTGTCCAGGGTGCGACATCGCGGTGGAGACGAGTCAAACCTGGCGTCCCCCAAGGTTCTGTATCAGGACCGCTTATGTTCCTGATATATATATATATATATATATATATATATATATATATATATATATATATATATATATATATATATATATATATATATATATATAAATGATATGGTAGATATAGTTCATTCATCCATTCGGCTCTGTGCCGATGACACAACTCTGTTCATCAAAGTGGATGACGCCTTTGCTGCGACCAATGCTCTCAATACTGACTTGCAGGCAGTTGAAGGTTGGTCACGGCAATGGCTTGTGTCATTCAACCCTGTGAAATCTACCAGTATGGTCATCTCCAACAAGAGGAATCCTTTAAATTACCCCGATGTAGTTTTCATGAATGAAAAGCTACCCTTAGTTTCTGATCAAAAGCATTTAGGCTGAACAGTTCGCAGTGATCTGTCCTGGTCTAATCATATAAAAATCTAACAATTAAGGGAATGAAAATGGTGAATATTCTTAAATATCTGCAGCTTCGTCTTAATAGGAAATCCTTGGAGATTATTTATCTTTCATTTACCACACCTCTCTTGGAGTATGGGTCAGTGGTATTGGACAACGGCACGCTGCAAGAGTCTCAACAACTTGAAAGCGTCCAATTGGCAGCAGCCAGAGTTATTACTGGGGCCACTTCTCGGACTAGTCATTATCTAATTTATGAAGATACAGGCTTTGAAACATTATCACGGCGCCGTGAAAAAAACAAGCTGATCTTATTTAACAAGATCATGCACGGTGTAGCTCCTTCATACTGGTTCAGGGGTCAAATTGTTCTTATCTGAACCTGTACTATACAAATTTAGTAATTATGGTTTGTTTGACAGGGGTTCTTCTTTCATAACGAAGCTCTGCATTTATAAGCAAAACTTCACGTATTTAGCTAATTCATCATTTGCCACGTTCTTATTTATTCTTTATTATGTGGGTTGTCTTTGCTGAATATTTAGCTTAGACAAGGAGCCGCTACTTGGAGAGACATGTACGGGTAAAAGGCTCCGAAACATGTTGAGTAGTTACCCGCTGAAGACCCTTTAATTTATTTGGGCTGATACAGCCTATGTCAAAATTTTACAGAGGAACGTGTGCAATATAGACAATAGTAATTCCATATGTATACAGGTTAGACAGGGACAGGTTAGCTTATGGAGAGTAAAGAGTTCGAACTGCGGAATAGGATATTGACTACTAGGAAGTGGTTCTGGGCAAAAAGACACAAATACAATACTTATGCAACCTCATTCCTAACCTGGTCAATGAAAGAAACAGGTACAATGTCAAATATGGTACGAATCTGTCTGTTTTTCGAGCACGAACAAACCTATTTAAAACTTCTTTCTTTCCATCGGTTGTACGATTGTGGAATAACTTGCCTGCTGATGTGCGTTATTCCGAAAACCTTACATCTTTTAAGACAAAAATAGACCAGGGGAGAAAAAGTGCAAAAAGCTATAGTGCAGAGGTGATAGAAGGCTTGCTGTTTCCGACGCACGGTTGCGTATGGAATGCAGCAAGCTAAACTCGGATCTGTTCAAAAAGGGTCTTATAGACTCCCCTCAGTGTGCCTGTAAAAACGGAAATGAAGATGTTTTTCATCACTGTTGTGAGTGTCCTTTTATATGACTCAGAGAAATACACTTCAGAACTAAATTATGTCCTTTGCGCCATTTACGGTTTCAACTTTATCATTTGGGTCCAAACATGCACCTCCGAGCAAAATGAATTTACTTTGACACAGTCCACAACTTTATCAAAACAACAGGCAAACTGGGAGCTGTGACGTAGTTCATACTATGGTCAAAATCTTGAAACCAGAAATGTATCGTCTGTGTATACAGTTAAGTGAAGGCGGACTTCATCTCCCTACCCTCCATCTGTGACGTCTTGTGTCGTTCCGCTTATGCTCGTTTGGCGCCGCCACTCTATCTGTCCTCGTCTTGTGGCGTTCTTCCTTATAGTGAATTGTCTCTGAAGCTGTGATATGTGACACCTCTTCTTTAATCTTTTTCATATGCAAGAGGGACTTATATAGGGCCATGTTTCCCAATTGTATCTCTACGGAAATAAAAAGTATGTTTAAACCAACATCATCATTTTGGTTCCATCACTGGACGTTCCTGATATTTTAGCATGGGGTTGGCGTGCGAAGTGTGTGCCTACTCTTTATCGCATCTAAAGCCAGGGCAAAGGATCCCAGTTTCCTTCAAACGGCGTCGGTAGTGCTCCGTCTAGGTTACCTTTTACTGTCAGCTAAGCCGAACAACTGTCAATGAGATTTTGTTTTTCTTGCTGGTTAATGTAAATTTCATCAACGTTCTGTGTAGGCCTATAGAGCTTGCCTTTGGCACATGGGGGCCCAGGAAATGCACGTAGGTCAATTGTAAAAGGCCTATGTATACGTGATCGACGAACGTTTTGTGAGTCTGGCATCTGATTTTGCGCTCAAAATAGGATATCTAGAGGCTAAAATTTAATATGGCTGACTTTTTACACGTATGTGCAAAGATGTGAAATTCGTTTATATAGATGTGAAGAGTTTCACACATTTGTGAAATAAAAAAGCAATTGTACATATTTAGGCTATTTCACATTTATATGTGAATTTTTCTCACACAGGTATAAATCATTTACATATGTAGACATCTGTTTCACTTATGTATAATAAATTATTTTATATACGCGAAAAAATTTCCACATATGTGAAATTCTTCAATGCAAATATACAAATGTTTTGCATATATGTGAACTAAAATCCCATGAACACATATGTGCAAAATGTATTTCAAACATGTGTTAATCATTTATACATATGTGTAATTCTTTTTCACATATGCACAGAAGAATCACACATATGTGAAATAATTTACCACATGTGTAATCAAACTTTCATTTCACACATGTATAAAACTATTTCATATAGGTAAAATTGTAATGATTTTACTTAGTAAAAGATTCGTTCCAATGAATGCTCCATAGCTTTGCCACATGCTCAGTGAGGCTTATTTTAAAATAGTTCTTTCAACCCTTTACACGACTTTTATGATCAACAATTTAAGTTTACCGCCTTACATCAAACATATTATTATCACCAAAAGGCCCTTTGTTTGATGCAACAGATTATATTCCGCAGTGTGCTGGAGTTTAAGCAAAACACAGAGAAAAATAAAAAGGGGATAGGGCAATAATAAGTGAATTAGCCGACTGTCTCATGCTCATGTATGTGGACAGCTCGGCTGCAAGGACCACCGTACGTCACGGACGCTTCTCACAATTGCAGATAAAACTCCATCTCCTTGAATGTGATTGATGTTGGTCGCCGTGATATTTTCATGCTTGGGAAGTTTTTCACTGACGCGAGATGATCGCTAGGGATCAGTAATTTTCATCGTAAAGCACTTTCTTCGGTTCTACTTTCCATATGTGTAAATTTTCTTCAAATGTGAAAAATAAATGGTTATTTTACATATGTAAAAATATTTTTACACATGTGAAATAGTTTTGCACATAATTACAAATGTTGTACTTTTTCACACATGTATAAATTTATTTCACATATGTGTAAATCTTTTTTACTCGTGTGTAAACCTTTTCCACACATGTAAAATAATAATTTATGTTAATTTGGAAAAGGCAAGAAAGAGCTCTGACCTTTTAATGTGAAAGACATTGCAAGGTCTTTTTGCCACTAACAAATACAGTAGAATCTCCAATTAACACGACCTGCATATAGTGATGATTCTTTATTAAGATCATTAATCTATAATGCTATTAAAACAATATTCTCTCCTGTCTTTTCTATATACATGTCTTTCCGATATTTATTTGTGAAGGTTATGTGTAGCTCGTATAAGGCATTACACATATAGACATATGAGAGAACTTTTTATAACCGGCTGGCTATTGTTCAATCCTGATAAAAGAAATATAGTGTATCATAACAAGCATTTGAGAACATAGAACATGTATATAGCATCGCTAGAACGACAGGTGGTCAAAAGAACTGCGGCAAAATATACATGCGCAGACATAAATTATATGAACTCTGTCGGGCCATCCTGTGTAAGGATACCCCCAAAAGAAACATATATTAACAACAATAAAAAAAAAGCAAACAAAAAAACAAAAAAACAAAAAACAAAAAAAAAAACATATAATATACAGGTTATTTCACATTTGCCTTTAATTCGCTGGGCACCAGGAGCCGTAAACTACTGGGCCGGAAGGCGTATTTGTCACCGTAACGATTGCGCCCAATCCACAATTTGCAGCCGGGTTTATTTCACTCCAGGCAAAATAATTACACGCTGGGTATAAATTGCACTCCACGGCACATGCTGTAGCACTTCGTGATGAAAACGAAGCTATTAAATTGTTTACATGTGTGTATTTGTCCAATTGTTTGTAATATCTCCCATTGTTGCAAAGGTCATTGGTCGAATCTGAAAAAGATAATAATAATAATAATAATAATAATAATAATAATAATAATAATAATAATAATAATAATAATAATAATAATAATAATAATAATAATAATAATAATAGATTTGGCAAAAGTAAAGATCATATTTGTCAATAATTTGATAATCAAGGCAAATTGTATTAAAATTTCACACCATTTACATTTATAGAAAAGCGAAATGAAATTCTCAGAACCACTTTCAACAGAAAGTCACGTGTAAGGCATCACCATTGATAGCAGATTCAATTTGAAAAACATATAACCAGTCAATGTAAAGAGTGGCCAGACATCTGGCCGAACTCTGATATTTTACAAGTTATGCAAAGCAGGCAAAGCTCCGTATTATCTCGACTAAGGGATAAAACTCTGAGGTGGGTCTGCTTGGCAGGCAATCCTATTTTGGATGAAGAAATTTAAGTCATAAAACCTATATGTTATCAGAATTACATGATGTGCTGGAAGAATAATAGTTTTCCTACAGGACGCCAGGTTGGGGCTTCCGGTTTATTTGTTAATCTATTTATATATTTATTTATTTAAACTGTACCTAACTCAATATGACCACTGAACTACAAATTTGTATGAATTTTGCATTAAACGTAAAGTGATTTTGATAACACTTTAGGCTCTATAAGGGAGTATTCTTACATCATAGTGCAAAGGATTGCAACCTTGTAGGAAGCTCAAAGTCAAAGCCCGGCTTCTGATAGTTATGCGTCTTGTAATAGAGAACTTCTGGTCCTACTCACT